>ML377255.1:96471-164299 GCA_005239525.1 Nicotiana knightiana | reverse complement strand
TGGGGGGGAGGAAATGGGGAGAGAGAGAGAGAGAGAGAGAAGGGGAGAAGGTGAATGATTGCGTGAATATCAGTTATAGCGTTCCGTCTGTTTGCTGAATTTATATGCTGCTAAGTTTTAAAGTGGCAAGGACCAGCTGCTAGCTAGTAGTAGGAATTAGGGAACGAGTCTCTTTTTTTTCATTTGATTTTCGTTTGTCGAAATTAAATAGTACCGTTATATTTTTTTGGTAAAAACCGTAAGTTAAAAAAAGTTTTAAAGAAAATAAGGGTGTCAAATGAACAAAATGAGTTAATTTTTGACAGAGTTAAAACAATTTGAGTCAACAAACATGTCAAAACCTAATTCATCCAAAGTTTACTTTGATTGGGTCGAAATGAGCTATAGAAATCAACCTACTCAATTTGATTTGGATTTAACTTTTGTTTAATCAAAAAATAAGATTTTTAGTCGAAGAATATTTTTAAAAGAATTCGGATTACTAATAACCAAATAATTCCTCACTTTCTCAATGATTTGTATAAAAAAAGTAAAATTAGCAAAAAGTAAGAAAGAGTAGTTGATTGTAATAAGCAAGAAAAGTGAATATATTTCCTTAATACTCAGAATATTCCTTTACAAGTGAATTTTCTCCCTTATATAGGAGTTTACAAATATATTATTTCCTACCATTTATGATGGAATCATTATGAGCATTAATGATATTAATGATCCGTTATAATTGGTAATCGTAACTGTTCATAAAGATTTTGTCACGATTCTGATTCCCCTTCCTCATTAATTGGAAGTTCACGAATCTTCCCTCTTTACAATTTTGATTCATTCTGCATGTGCCTCTTTAGTGACTATTTTAGGTTCAAATATTGATTCCCTTTTATCTCGTGGTGTTTACCTCGTACCTCTTGTGCTTCATATATCTTTTGAATAAATATTCCAGTTGTTATTTCCTCATGGTTCCACGTACCACGCTCTGTCAGCTAAATATAATACCACGTGTATCGTTTATTTACCACCAATATAGGTAGTTCCCCCACTTACCGAATATTCTACAATCGAATATTTGGGAAGTGCTATGTATTTATGGCGGGAATTCTTTGTCGTTGTTTCCCAAGCATCATTGTGCTTTCTTCAGAATCAACACGTCGTATGTCAATTCCATTTAATGCATATGCCACATGGATTTTGATGATTGGATCTGCGGTACCTCATCATTTTTAGGGCTTTTTTGCGGCTGTGTCAGTCACGAAGTGACGGTTTCATTATGACACTTCATCATGACCTACTTTATATGATGGTTACTTCTTCTTATAAATACCTCGCATGCCTTCGATTTTACGAAACCTTCATTCTACAGTGCTCTTCTTCTTCATTCATCCTTCTTTTTCAGCACATATTGCTCTGTTAATTCCTTATACAATTGTGTCTTCATCAAATCTCGATCCTCGCAAAGTAGTAATTATTGATGAATTTCCTCCTTCGTATGCTCCTGTTAGGAGTATAAGAGGTGAAAGACCGCATAGTTTAAGATCTTTGTCCATTTGTGGTTCTTCTTCTAAACTTAGGGCTTCTTTAACCCCTAGATCTTCTGCTAGAAGTAGGGAATCAAGTGAACCTATACGTGAACCAACAGTTGATGAAATCGTTCCGCAAGAATTTTCTTTCTCATCTGATCGTGAAATGATTAGAAACCAAGTTTCTTCTTTAGCCTCCCATGAGCGTGTCGATCTTTATCCTACCCAAATTACCACTTGTTTGATCTTTCTTGTTCGAAGAGAATGTTACTGGAAGTTTGATTTCTCAGTTTTAGTTCTTGGTTCAAACCAAAGAATAACTTCATATAAGACTGGTTATTCCTTTGTTTACACATATCCTTTCACTTTAGGTTTTAGACCATCTATTGACACAGTAATTATTGAATTTTTACGCTTCTTTAATTTTGCTAAGGAAAGATTGGTCTCATTGTTTGGAGGGTTGTTGCATGTCTTCGATATTTATCCAACTTGGATTCTATGCCTTTCACCTTTCATCACTTGATTCATCTTTCTCCCCTAAATTATTTTGTGAAGGGGTCTTTACTCTCGTGGCCAGAAGCAAGAGGGTATTGATTAGCTCTGAGGATGATAAAGATTGTGGTTGGTATCCCCGCTTTGTCGCTGCTCCCACAAGTGCTTTGGTGGGTGAAGAGAATATGCCATTTCCAAAAAAGTATAATTTTGCACGTAAGTGTTTTTTCCTTATCTTTCTTTCTCTTTCTTGAAAAAAGAAAAACTTATACTGTCGTGTTTACTCTTTCAGCAACCATGAAAGTTTTCGAGGAGATCCCTAACTTCCGTGCTTGGGTTGAAAAGGTATTATCAGTTGCTCCCATGGAGAGAAGGTCTTGGAAATACCTTTCTCATAGGTTTGGATGGAAAGTCAAAATTCATGGTACCCTTCATTTTTAATTAATCTTCTTCTTTTTGTGCAAATTTTGGAGTTCCTAACTTTTCTTTTTTGCTTGGTTTTCCTATTCGTGATGTCAGCCCCTCATCTATTACTTCTTCAAGACTTTCTGTATCTCTCGCTCAAGAGATGATTTTGAGCTCTTCATCGGAAAAAAAAAGTTGACGGAGCCCGTGACTCTAAAGGTGAAGAGGAACAGGAAGAGGGGTTTTTAGTGCGTAGGCCTCGGGTTAGGAGGCGCGTTATTTCAAATGATAAAGCCACCTTCCTCCAAGTTTTGTACCTTCTAAGATTTTAGATGAGCCCGAAAGTGCTACGTTAGTGATTTCTGATGAAGAGATGAATGTTCTTCCTCGTGATTCTATTGATCAGTTGTTTACCTGCGGTTTTGATAGTGAAGACTTTGGTCACGTTTCTGAAGAGTTGCACATTGCTTCTCTTCCAATGTCAGTCCTCATTCGTTCTCAAACTACCCTACCTGTTGTTATTACTATTGCTCCCCCCGTGACTGCTTCTACTTCCTCAACCATTCCAATTGTTACTACTTCTCATGCAGAAGTTGGCCCTTCTGGTAGCAATAAATCAATGACGAAGATTACCATTAAAGTCCCTGAGAGTGGAAATTTGCTGAAAAATCTGGTCAAGCTGATGTATGGTTGAAGCCTTTGCTTGGCCCAGTAGCGAAGGCAAAGTTGGAAAGTCACAGTTCTTTGACTTGGATGAATGATATTGTTCATTTATCTCTGAAGGTTCAGGTTTTACTTCTCTTTTCTTGATGGCTATTTACTTTTGTTTAACCATAACTTCTTTCCTTTATTTTATAGATCAATTTGATAGGCACGGAGCTTATGAAAAGGATTGTCCGTACTGAGCAACAAATCATTGATTATCGTACCGAAGCTGACAACTGGAAGGAGCAATACGAAGGTCTTCAATTGGAGAAGGAAGTTTTGACTGAAGAGAATTGTGTTTTGGAATAACAAGTGAAGATCATTGGGACAGAATTGGCAATTGAAAAAGCTTATTCAAGTCAAGTTGGCAAAGACAAGGATATCCTTAAGTCTTCATTTGCAGAGCAGCTTTCTAAAGCCACTGGAGAGATAAGGGTTTGAAATAACTTCTTAACTAGAAGGAGATTTATGTCGGAGAGTTAGTTCAAACACTTACCCAATCTCAAGAAGATCTCCGTGCCTCTTCTAATAAGATCAAATTCTTGGAGAGATCCCTCGCCCCTTTGAAGACTTCCTATGATGATTCTATAGTTGAAAAAGAAGAGTTGAAGCCCGAGATTGACCAGTGGGAGAAAGATTACGAAGCTCTTGAAGATAAGTTGACACTCGATGTGAGTTGAGCTTTTTTGAATACCCGCCTCGAGACTTCGATGGAGGCTAACCAGGAAGGCTTCGACCTGAACGTTGAGATTATCAAATCTAAATAAACGATTGAAAAAACTCAGCAAAGTCAAAGCTTTTCCTCACCTGAGGTTGACGTTTCCGGAGGTGATGATCTTATTCCGTGGTGAAGTTAATCTTCAAGCCCCTTCTGCCCAAGCTGAATCTTCTCCCATTGCTGATGATGCCACATTGGATGCTGCCCCTTAGTGTTTTTCACAACTTAGTTTTATTTGAAACTTTTTGATGGGAAGTTTTTTTTCCTTTTTAAATGGATGGTTAGTTTTTACCCCTGTCTTGTTTTGGGGTTTGATAACAAACTAGTAACTTGGTTTTGGCCAAGTTTTTTCTAATATACTTAGTTTTGGCCAAGTTTAATATATAAACTTTTGTTTATTTTGATGTTGAGTTTTTGTTTTACTCTTTGTCTTGCATTTAGAAATGCTTTAATATTTCGTCATTTTGATAGACATGGATTTTTATAATCGACACTAATGAAGAAGACGTCTCAACTTCATATTGGTGTAAATATACGAATGAAGTAGGAAAAGAAATACTTTGAAGAAGTTTCATGAATAATTTGAGGAAGTTTCATGCTTTGAACTTTCAAATTATATAACACTTTTCATGTATACAAATAACTTTTTGTACAACATCTACAACTCTTTCATAATCGTTTTCTTTGTAACATATTTCAAAATTTAGAGTCTTTCTTATGACCCATGACTAATTAATGCCCTTAACCTAAAAACTCGTAGGATCTTGAAATGTAGCTTATGTCCGCGAGTTTACACCTTATCAAGGCTATTACAAAGGTTTTTGACTTAGGCTTATTTTCTGGCTCTTGATTGGCTCTTGACTTTTGACTTTTGGGCTGATCCAGGCCTGAATTCTGACTTTTATTATTCTTTGCCTTCGTATCTACAGTACCCCAAGTGTTAGAGCTTTGAAGTATGAAATCTCGAGCACTTTATTATTCATTCCATTTGTTCCATTTCATGAAAGGAAAATACATAGGGACTTGGAGATATACTTTTGGATGATGCCTGCTTAACCCTTTTTATTTCCATCATAAAGGTTGTAACCCAGACTGGGAATAATTTTGTATCTCGCGTGTCTTTGAGGTATAATATCATCATTTGGTATGGGCTAGCTTTTTGCCTATCATTTAAAATGGTTAGTATAATTTAAAGGAATAAAATAAATTCATAATTGATCGATACCTGACTTTGGGTACTTCCTTTGCCTAGAAGTAATACTTCTTTAAATGAACAACATTCCAATTCGAAGGTAGTACCTTGCCTTCCATGTTCTCCAACTCATAAACACCTTTTCCAGCGATATTTCGAATCCTGCAAGGACCTTCCCAATTTGGACTCAACTTCCCTCCACCAACTGTTTTTGTTGATTGAAAAACCTTTTTGAGAACTAAGTCTCCAATCTTGAAGTATCTGAGATGAGATTTCATGTTGTAGTATCGCTTAATAATTTGTTTATGAGCTGCCATTCTTATTAGAGCTGCTTCCCTCCTTTCCTCGAGTAAGTCTAAATTTGTTCTTATCTCTTCATTATTTGATTCTTCAGTTGCTTGTGTAAATCTTGTACTCGGTTCACCTATTTCAATTGGAATTAAGGCTTCAACACCATAAACTAGTGAAAATGGAGTTTCTCTGGTGCCTGTCTTTGATGTCATTTGATAAGCCCATAGTACTTCTGGTAATACCTCGGGCTAATTTCCTTTTGATTCTTGTAATCTTTTCTTCAAATTATTAATAATAATCTTGTTTGTTGATTCAGCTTGTCCATTAGCCATGAGACGGTAAGGTGAGGAAGTTATTCATTTGATTTGCCAACTCTGAAAAAAAAATATGTGACTTTCGTGCCTATAAACTGTGGGCCATTACCACATACGATTTCTCTCGTCACTCTGAATCGGCATATAATGTTTCGCTAAATAAAATCCATGACTTCCTTCTCTCGCACCTGTTTGAAGGCTCCTGCCTCTACCCATTTGAAAAAATAATCTGTTAACACTAAAAAAAACCGTACATTTCCTTTAGCTTGTGGCAGTGGTCCCACGATATCCATTCCTCACTTCATGAATTGCCACGGGAAAATAACCGTATGTAATAATTCTGTTGGGCGATGCATGTTATTGCCATATCGTTGACATTTATCACACTTAGCTACAAAATTTTCTGCATCTTTTTCCATTTTCGGCTAGTAGTATCCTGCTATAATTAAAGTTTTTACCAAGGATCTTCCTCCTGCGTGATTTCCACAATGTCCCTCATGTACTTCTCTCATCACATATTATGTCTGAGCAGGTCCAATGCATCTTGCTAAAGGTCCCCCCGAATATCTTTTGATATAAATTTCCTAGAATTAAGCAATAACGGGCAGCTTTTCGTCGAAGCAACTGAGACTCTTTCTTGTCTTCAGGTAAGGTTCCATACTGCAGAAAATTAACAAATTCGTTTCTCCAGTCCCAAGTTAAATTATTAAAATTTACCTCATTTTTATCCTAGTCCAGTGCTGAATGAAACAAATGTATTACGATAGCATTTTCTGCATTTATTATTTTTGCAACTGAAGATTAGCTAGTGCATCTGCTTCCGCATTCTCCTCCCTAGGTATTTGCACAATTTTCCATGATTGTTATTTTTGCAACTGACGCGAGATTAGCTAGTGCATCTGCTTCCGCATTCTCCTCCCTGGGTGTTTGCACAATTTTCCATGATTGAAACTGTCTTATCAATTCTCGTGCCTTTTTCAAATATTGTTGCATTCGTGCCTCTCTAGCTATGTAAGTTCCGTGCATCTGGTTAACTACCAGTTGAATCACTTTTAATTACGATTTACTCTATAGCGAGTTCTCGTGCCAGTTCCAAACCTGCAATCACACCCTCGTACTCTGCTTCATTGTTAGTAACGGGATAGCATTTTATTGCTTGTCTTATACTTTCTCCCGAATATGGGATTAAAATAATACCTAAATATGCTCTTTTAACATTCGAGGATCCATCAATAAATAGAGTCCATGTACATGGATTTAGACCCGGTGAATACCTGTAGTTCCTTTTCTGCTTCAGGAACTATTTATATACTGAAATCCGCTACAAAATCTGCTAAAATTTGTGATTTTATTGCAGTTCTAGGTTGGTACATGATATCATATTCGATGAGTTCTATAGCCCATTTAGCTAATCTTCCTGACAATTCTTGTTTATGTAATATATTCCTTCGAGGATATTAAACAGTTACTACGGAGATAGGGTGACATTGAAAACAAGGTCTCAACTTTCTAGATGACGTAACTAATGCCAAAGCAAGTTTTCCTAAGTGAGGATATCGAGTCACAACATCCAACAAAGATTTACTAACATAATAAATTGGAGATTGTTTACCTTTATCTTCTCGTACTAAAATCGCACTTACTGCCATTTATGAAACTGCGAGATAGACGAGTAACCTCTCTCCATCCATTGGTTTAACCAACAAGAGTGGATTTGACAAATATGCTTTTAGATTTTTGAGGGCTTGTTGGCATTCCTCAGTCCATTCAAATTGATTTTGATTTTTCAGTACGTCGAAAATGTCTTCAATGGATTTGATATATGCAAGGCTTACTTCAATACCTTTGTTAGATACAAGAAAACCTAAAAACTTACCTGAAGCCACGCCGAAGACATGTTTTTCTGGATTTAATTTCATATTATATCTGAGGAGGATTTCGAAGGTGCTTGAAATATGTTGAAAGTGATCTCATGCTCGTGCAGATTTGACTAGCATATCATCGATATATACTTCCATAGTTTTTCCTAGGTGTTCTTGAAATATTTTGGTCACCAATCTTTGATATGTGGCCTCAGCGATTTTCAAACCAAAATGCTTAACTTTGTAGCAATAAGTCCCCATGTCTGTAATAAATGAAGTTTTCTCCTCATTTAGGGGATCCATTTTTATTTGATTATAACCTGAATATGCATCTAAAAAACTCAACAACTCATGACCTGCGGTAGGATCAATCAATTGATCTATATGTGGTAAAGGGAATGAATCTTTTAAGCAAGCTTTATTTAAATAAATATATTCTACACAAACCCACTATTTACCATTCTTTTTTGGAACTACCACACCATTAACTAACCAGTTCGGATATTTTACCTCCCATATTGAACCGATTTTTAAGAGTTTTTGTACCTCATCCTGAATCACTTGATTCTTGAAAGAGCCTTGCTTCCTCTTCTTTTGCTTGACAGGTAGGTATGATGGATCTTCATTCAATTTGTGAGTCATCATCTCCGTAGGTATACCTGTCATATCTGAATGCGACCAGACAAAACAATATGTGTTAGCTTTTAAAAATTCAACTAACTTACCTCTAATATTCTGGGCTCAGCTTCGCTCCTATATAAACTTTTCAGTCTAGCCATTGTTTGAATATTACAATAGCTTCGATCTCTTCAATTTTTGTTTTGATGTTTTCATTCTCCTCTGGTTCTTGAATGACACCAGGTCTTGAATCCATATTTGTTTGCCTTGAGCCACTTTCAGATGAGATATAATTTACCACGTCTTCAACGAGATTCTCGTTTGTATCTTTGCTTGCTTTGTGTGAATCCACCACTAAATTGTTATTCTTAGAAACTTGTTGATCTCCTCGAATTTGTTAAATTCCTTATTTTGATAGAAACTTAATAACTTGATGTAATGTAGACGGTACAACATCCATGTCATGAATTCATGGTCTCCCAAGAATCACATTATAAGTCATGTTCGTGTCTAATACTTGAAATTTCGTATCTTTGATGACTCTTTCTGCAAATGTGGTTAGCACTATCTCCCCTTTTGTAATAATGGTTGAATTATCAAATCTAGATAAGGAACGTGCTTTTGGTACCATCTTGTCGCCAATTTGCATTGCGCTCACCACTCGTAGAAGAATAATATTCACAGAGCTACCTGAGTAAATTAAAGCTCGTTTTACATTAGTATCATGTACAAGTAAATATATTACCAGAGCATCATTGTGAGGAATCATCAAGCCTTATGCACCAACATTATCAAACGTTATACTATCTTCCTCCAAAACTTGACGAACCCGATTCCTATGGTTTACTGTTAACTTCGACATCTTTTTTGTAGTTGTGTATGTTACACCATTGTCTTCTTCTCCTCCGCTTATCACATTAATTGTTCTTTTTAGAGATGGGGGTTTTGGAGGTTCTTATCTATTTTTCATATAAGATTGTTTACCTTTATTGCTGAACAAGTCTGTTAAATATCCCTGCTTTAGCAAATGCTCTACTTCACCTTGTAACAATTTGCAATCCGTTATTTTATGGACATGGTCGTTATGAAACTCGCACCAGAAATATGGATTTCTTTTGCTTGGGTTTGATCTCATATCCTTTGGCCACCGCACCTTATCTATCATACTCCTTATAACATCTACCAACTCGGATGTGCTAATATTGAAACTATAATCTCTAATCATTGCATTTGTGTTGGTATCTCTATCGCGTACATCTCGTTCCTTTCTGAACCTGGATGATGACCCCGTATCGCTGTTCCTCGATCTAGGGTCAGACCGTGAGTCTAGCCCCGTGGGTCCCATATAAGGCTCATATTTGTTTTTACCGGACCTATTTTTAGATTATGACCGCCTCAAATTTGTTCTTTCATCAACCCTTGACTGTGCGACAATGTCTTCTTCAATCCGCAGCTTGGTGCTATACCTGTTATATACATCGTCCCATGTTGTTGCAGGGAATTCTCGTAAGCTTTCCTTGAGTCTTCTCGTGGATTCTGAACTTTTTTCATTCAGATTACTTGCGAATGCCATGACTGCCCAATTATCAGGTACTCGCGGAAGCATCATTCTTTCACGTTGAAATCTATCCACAAATTCCCTTAGTAACTCAGTATCTCCTTGTTTTACTTTGAAGATATATTTCATCCTCTTTTCAACTTTTTGAGCTCCCGAATGTGCTTTTATAAATAAATCTGCAAGCTCAAAAGAATTAATAGAATTTTCAGATAAAAGAGAATACCATGTTATTGTCTCTTTCGTGAGTTTTTCTCCAATTTTTTTGACCAAAACTGACTCAATCTCTTGTTTGGTCAAATCATTGTCTTTTACGCCTGTTGTGAATACAATTACGTGATCTCGTGGGTTAGTTGTTCCATCATATTTTAGGATGTCATGCATTTTGAACTTCTTAGGAATGGGCTGTGGGACCACGCTCGGCTTCCAAGACTGTTGTAAATATTTACCAATATCCACTCCCTTAATCACTAGTGGTACACCATGTATTTGTTCAGTGCGGTTGTTTTGCTCTTTCATCTATTTCTGCAAAGTTAGTGCCGAAATTTGTAAATCAAAATTATTCGGTATACCTAGCCTCCCATCTCGTGATTCAATGGGAGTTCCCCCGCTTCCTGAATTAGCAAGCCCCGAGCGCGCATTTTCTATGGTTGCAATATTATCTGGGGGAGGAGTTGGTGGTGCAGTTGCCAATCCCCTCACGAAAGCTTGGAGAGCATTGTTCCCATGATCATCAATCAATTGTTTCAGGGCCTCTTGCTCGACGATCTGTTCATCCCCATGTTGTTCATTTGTGTGAGACGCGGATCTTTCAGATGTTCCTTCTCGCGAATGACATGGAGATTCTTGTGGTGAAGGAATTGGAGATCCTCCATCCTGTTGGTTATTGCCATTGACAGTTGACATGAATTGGTTTTGAGAGAGAAGGATTTGGAAAGTAGATAGATTATCAGAGTTCCGGTAACGGAACCAATTTATTTAACCAAAAAATAATTTTTTTAGTCGAAGCATGTTTTTAGAAGAACTCGGGTTATTGATAACCAAATAATTCCTCATTTTCTCAATGATTCGTATAAAAGGAAATAAAATTGGCAAAAAGTAAGAAATAGTAGTTGATTGTAATAAGCAAAAAAAAAAAGTGAATATGTTTTCTTAATGCTCATAATGTCCCTTTACAAATGAAATTCTCTCCCCTTATATAGGAGTTTACAAATATAACGTTTCCTACCATTTATGATGGAATCATTATGAGCATTAATGACATTAATGATCCGTTATAATTGATAATCGTAACTGTTCATGAAGATTTTGTAACGATTCTGATTTCCCTTCCTCATTAATTGGAGGTTCACGAATCTTCCCTCTTTACAGTCTTGATTCATTCAGCCTGTGCCTCTTCAGTGACTATTTTAGGTTCAAATATTGATTCTCTTTTATCTCGTGGGTATTTACCTCGTACCTCTTGTGCTTCATATATCTTTTGAAATAAATATTCCAGTTGGCATTTCTTTATTGTTCCACGTACCACGCTCTGTCAACTAAATATAATTCCACGTGTACCATTTATTTATCACCAATACAACTTCAACTGCACCGCTTGAAAAATCAAATCGTAAAACAAACTCTACAATTTCATCACAAGAATTTATTGGAAAATCCTAAAATAAATCAAGTAGGCTTCCAAGATCTTGGATGATAGGAATCATAGATGGAAATTAGGTGAATTTTTCTTTTTTCCTAGTAGTTGTTTGTTGTTCCAATAAGTAGGTTCATGCAATATTTGTTACAATCTAGTTTTCACACATCACTTCTCGTTTCATTTGCTCAGAATGATCTTGTGCCAATGCTACGACAATTTATATTCTAAAACCGACACATTGGTATCGACTTTTATATATTACTACCTTTTATGTTTTTGCTAATGAGTCTCAAATATCTATGCAATTTGCATTTTAATCTCTTCCAAATTTCCTTTTTTTTTTTATAGATTTAAATAGGATATTAAAGTAAGTTATATTATACTATTACACTATATTCTCGTGGTCTATGCATTGTTCTATTGTTTATTTTACTTACAGACCCAAATGTGAGATTGAGACATATTGATTTTTTTTTTTTAACATGTTGAGTTTAATCTGTTCACAATCTTACATTACCTGCTGCCAGTTATGCCCTTTTTGTAGTATATGGTATGTTGAAACTAAAAACGGCTGGGCGTCTTACTTGTAGGGGTCGTTTGGCATGAGGTATAAATAAATATAGTGCTGGTATAAAATTTTAATATCACTTTAATACTTTGTTTGGTTAGCAAACTTGATATAAGTTATTTCGAGATTAAAATTAGTACCGGAATAACTTATACCTTGTAGGGAGTGTCATAATTAGTGCTGGAATATTTCTTAGAAATTATGCAATTATCATTTTTAATACACCATACTAAACAGTCAATAAAAAACAATATCAAAATAACTAATTTCAGCACAACTAATCTCAATATAATTTATCTCAGCTTCAAACCAGACGACCCCTTAAAAGTAAGACGCCTAGCCGTTTGATTTTGAAAGACAATAAGACGTCTAGTTAAATACCATAATTTCTTTATTTCTTATGGTTCCGTGAAATTGCAGCTTTCCTCCCAAACATTATTTTGTTTTGCTAGTTTACAACCCTTTTAACTTAACACTTAATCACGTACTAAAATCAAAGGCTGATTCAGCATTTTAACTTTATGGATTCTTACAACAATCTCAAGTTAATTTACATGATAACTAAACCAACAAACTGAGTTCCAAACCAAATATTCTTATACTTTTAATATATTTTATATTACAAATACAAAAATTATGCAAAAGTTATTGGGTTAACACCAAACCATAATATTTGATCTAGATCTTCCCCTGACCACAAGTTCCAAAAATTGACTTGCATTAACTTTCGGAATTTATTTTATTTTTCTCGTTCTTGAATGGTGTACTTTAATACATTAATTTCTTGCATTTGAATAATAAATTTTTTGTTCAAATCATGATATTACAATTATGAAAAGTATTTGAAGTTGGAAAGATTACGAGCTTAATTTGGCAAGTAGAGTTAGTAAACTAATAATAGTATATAAAACGTTTGGTTGATGTATACTCTATTTTCAACGCAAGATTGAAGGAGTTTGTACCTTTTTAAACCGATTGATGATTGGTATGAGCCGAAAATATAAACAACTACCCCTAACGCAAAAGTATACGTTTGGTGACCGAAAAATTCTATTGTCTTTTTAACCTTGCATCACTGAAATAAATTTATTTTAATTTTCTATTTTCATAACAAAGTTCAACGATGTTGTTAGTTTTGAAAATTTTCTTCAAAATCTAAGGTTAAATGTAACTAGTGTGAATTGTTTAGCATATGTAACGAAAACTCCTTGAGATCTAAAACTATTGAAATGTATATTCTTGGTGTCAAAGTATAGCTCGTTCACCATTTACATATTGCTTTATTTAACAAATTTATAAATTACGTAGGCAATGTTAGTATTTGTAAAATAATTTCGGAGAACAAAAACAACGTATAAACAGATCTGAGTCCACTGAATTCACAGTGTTTCCTTAAAGAACTTAATCCCCTCATAGTACCTGAGATTATGGATTATTTCCTCTCAAGATAGAATGGATTACACACTGGCGTAGTGGTACTTCAAACCCCAGTGTTTTAGCGAATACAATGATCGGTAGCAAATCATACTTAATGTTGCTTTTTTTCAGTTAAAACAATGCGGAAGAAAGGAGGAGAATTCGGAATTTCGTAAGGAAAATCTGAGGGAATGACTTGCTATTTATAGCCAACAGGTTGGGTTTAAATGAAGAGGTTCAACTCTTCAAGATGACCGTTCACATAAACGGCTATTACGTAAAAGGCTATTTACACAAAATAAAAATGGAAAATTAAAATCGGAAGGAAACTTTAAATTATTGTTTTAAAAACGGTCAATTTGGATTAGCTATTAATATTTAACAATTCGAGGCCGACCCAAGCGAGCGAGCGACGGCGCGAGACTCACTTTCTTCTCAACTCATTAACAACTAGAAGAAGTGTAATCATATATATACACAACAAATGAGCTTTCCTACTCCAATATGGACAATGGTTGTGTAAAGGAAGGAAAATCAAAATTTTATTTTCTCCTCCGTTTATTATTCACCCTCTTTTAAGCTAAACCAAGCTTAAAAACTCAACAATCCGCCACATGAATGGTAAATGACTATATCATGGAAATATGCATGAAAACTGTGTGATTCGCAAGTAAGAATTAATCGCATCTGGATAGATATGTTTCCCTTTGAACTTTTCGTGGTGAGCTTATGTCGGATATACTCGGTATATTGATAGATTTGATATCTTTGAACCGTCAAACTTTGGTGTATACCTAGACAACCATAAGTCACTCAATCAACCCTTAGTCGTATTTGGTTCTCATTATTGTGTTTGTTTCAGCCATTAACACCGCATGGTTTCATAAGTGCGTAGAGAACTGGCCTTATAAAATTCTCCTTAAAGCGGCTAACACGTCACACTTACATAGGTGATTCCAAAACATGTCATCATGTAGATATATTATTTGATATACCCCGTATCAAAATTTGAAACCATTAAAAATCCTTAATATTTTATCCTTGATACTGAACATTGTCTCATCACGATAATGGACCAAAAATTTTAGTTGACCATGTTGAACCGTCATTAATGACTTTGTTTGATCTCCTTGAACATAGATCTTGGGATATCCAGTCTTCTAGGTAGAGTTACCGCCACAATGACTTATACTCGCCATAGTCCCATTCCCCTCGATGATTTCTCAACTACCTCTCTAGTTAGGGCTTTCGTAAATGGATCCGACACATTATCGCTTTATTTTACGTAGTCAATCATGATAATTTCTCTAGAGAGTAATTGTCTAACGGTTTTATGTCTTCGTCGTATATAGCGAGATTTCCCGTTATACATAACGCTCCCAATCCATATAATTGCCGCTTGACTATCGTGATGAATACATATTGGGGCCAACGGTAGGCCAAAATGGAATATCTTCCAAAATATTTCGGAGCCATTCAGCTTCTTCACCGGCTTTATCTAAGACTATGAACTCAACCTCCATTGTAGAGTGGGCAATACGCGTTTGTTTGGATGACTTCCAAGATACCGCTCCTCCACCAATAGTGAATACATATCCACTTGTGGATTTAGAACGTTGAATCGGTGATCCCATTTACACCACAGTATCCCTCAATTAGTGCATGATATTTACTACAATGCAAATCAAAGTCTTGGGTATGTTTTAAGTACCCCAAAACTCGTTTCATTGCCATCCGGTGAGATTGACTTGGATTGCTCATGTATCGACTCAATTTACTTATAGCACAAGCTTTATCAGGTCGAGTACAATTCATGATATACATTAAATATCCCAACGCACGAGCATAATCTAATTGTGATATGATTTGGCCTTTGTTCTTTGCTAATGCAAGATTCATGTCAATTGGAGACTTTGCAACTTTAAAATCTAAGTGCTTGAATTTTTCAAGTATTGTCTTAATGTAATGAGATCGCGGTAATGCATGACCTTGAAAAGTCTTCTGGATCTTAATACCCATAACTAAATCGGCAACTTCCAAGTCTTTTATATCAAACTTGTTAGTTAGCATATTCTTAATCGTATTTATGTTGGCAATGTCATTACTCATTATCATCCACATATAAGTAAACAATGACTACGTGATTTGAAACATTTTTAATGTACACAAAATTATCACATTCATTTATTCTAAAATAATTTGACAATATTGTTTGGTCAAACTTTGCATTTTATTGTTTGGGTGCTTGTATTAGTCCATAAAGTGACCTAACAAGTCTACATACCTTCTTTAATTTACATGGAACCACAAACCCTTTGGGTTGTTCCATGTAGATTTCTTCCTCCAAATCTCCATTTAAGAAGGATGTCTTAGCATCCATTTGATGATCTCAAGACCATATACTGCAACTAATGCTAATTCTTGTAAGTGGAGAGCATGTATCAAAATAGTTAAGACCTTCTCGTTGTCTATACCCTTTGACTATAAGTCTTGCCTTATATTTATCAATAGTTCCTTTATCTTTCATTTTCCTCTCAAAAATCCATTTAGAACCCAATAGTTTATTTCAGGAGGAAGATCAACCAACTCCCATGTATGGTTGTTCAATATGTATTCTATTTCACTATTGACTGCCTCTTTCCAAAATAAGGATTTCGAAGAAGACATAGCTTATTCAAATGTTCGAGGCTTATTTTCTAATAAGAAAGTCACAAAATCTGGTCCAAATGAAGTAGATGTTCTTTGACGTTTACTACGTCTTGGATCCTCCATATTAGACGTACTTTCTTTTGTTTCTTCCCGAGGTCGTTTAGATCCTTCACCAATCGACTCACATTCCTTTTTATACGGATATATATTTTCGAAGAATTCAACATTATTTGATTCTATGATCGTATTATTATGAATGCCGGGATTTTCTGATTTATGAACTAGAAATCTGTATGATTTAATATTGGTTGCATATCCTATGTAAACACAATCAACGATTTTCGGTCATATTCTTACTCTTTTGGGTTTAGAAACTTGCAATTTTGCCAAACGCCCATACTCTTTAAAATAATTCAAGTTGGACTTCCTTCCTTTCCATTTTTCATATAGAATGGATTGTGTTTCTATGGGGTACTCGGTTTAGTATCCAGTTAGCCATAAGAATGTCTTCCCTCAACAAATTATGTGGCAAAGTAGAACTTATCAACAAAACATTCATCATCTCCTTTAATGACCGATTCTTTCTTTCCGCTATCCCATTGGACTAGGACGCGTAAGGGCCGTTGTTTTATGAATAATTCCATGTTCTAAATATATTTCTTCAAAAGGAGATTTGTATTCAGCATCCCTATCACTTCTTATCATTTTGATTTTCTTGTTAACATGCGTTTCAACTTCATTTTTGTATTGCTTGAACGCATCTATTTCTTCCTACTAAGTAAGTAAACATAGCACAAACGAGTATAATCGTCAATAAAAGTTATGAAATACTTCCTACCATCGCGAGATGGTATTGTATTCATGTCGCAAAAATCAGCGTGAATTAGGTATAAATGATTTGAATTTCTTTCAACATGCTTATAAAGATGTTTAAATACTTAGATTCCACACATATTTGACATTTTTATTTGTCGTATTCAAACTTAGGCAATGCTTTTAAATTAATCATTTTTCGCAAGGTTTTATAATTGACATATCCCAAACTTATATGTCATAAATCATAATTGACTCAAGTATGTAAGAAGAAGCTGAAATTTTATTATTCTTAACGACCATTACATTCAGTTTGAAAAAGCACTCAGTGAGTTAACCTATTCCTACAAATATTTCATTCTTACTTATTACAACTTTATCAGATACAAAAATACACTTAAACCTGTTCTTGACGAGAAGTGCATTAGAGATTAAGTTCTTTCTAATTTCAGGAATAGGAAGGATGTTGTTTGGAGTCGCCACCTTGCCAGAAGTCATCTTTAGAAACATTTTTCCACATCCTCCAATCTTGGCCATTGCAGAATTTCCCATAGAAAGCGTCTCTTCGGGTCTAACGGGATCATATGTAGCAAATGCTTCTATAACAACACAAACATGGCGAGTGGATCCAGAATCGATCCACCATTCCTTAGGACTTCCCACCATATTGCATTCAGAAAGCACAACACACAAGTCATCAATATCCTCGTGCTTTTCAACCATGTTTGATTGACTCTTCTTCTTGTTTTTCTTTGGAGACAATCTGCAAATTTGTGTCCAGCTTTCCCGCAGTTGTAGAAACTTCCTTTTAATCGTTTCTTGATTGGGTTACTTTTTGGTCCAAAGGTCTTTTTTCTCTTTTTGTTATTTTATGGAACATCCTCAACAATGTTTTCTCCCATTATTGCTGAGTTTCCGCGACCCTTCTTTTCAGCAACTTTGTTGTCCTTCTTGATCCTCAACCGAACAATCAGAACTTCGAGCGACATCTCCTTGTGTTTGTGTTTCAAGTAATTTTTGAAGTCCTTCCACAAAGGAGACAACTTCTCAATCATTGCTGCAACTTGGAATTCTTCGTCGATGACCATACATTCAATGAAAACTATATTAGTAATAATAATATAATTAATACCTTTAACAAAAGTATTGATTCGACTTTTACCTCCAGCAAGGAGATCGTGAATAATCACTTGCAATTCATGGACTTGGGTAATAACAGACTTGCTATCTACCACTTTGTAGTTCAAAAATTTGACGGCAACAAATTTCTTCAACCTGGCATCCTCGGTTTTGTATTTCTTTTCAAGTGCAATCCACCGTTATTTTGAAGACTCCATATTATTGTAGATGTTATACAGAACGTCCTCCAGCCCGCTAAGAATATAATTCTTACACAAAAATTAGAATGCTTCCACGTCTAAGTCACGAGAAAGCGTTCATTTTCTAGAGTTTCGTCAGGCCTAACATGAACATCTTCCTTAATGAACTTCTGTAGACTTAAAGTCATCAAGTGGAAGAATATCTTCTGCTGCTACCACTTGAAATCAATCCCGAAATTTTTTTCGGACTTTTCTGTCGGTGTCGGTGCCAATGCCAATGTTGTTCGGCTTGTCGATGCATTGGCAGTCACCATAGGAACATGTTGATTTTCGTTCTCAGTCGTCATTTTTGTAAAAGAATGACACAAACAAATGTTTAATATATGATGAATTTTTTATATTTTCAAACCAAATAAACTGGAATAGAAAATCACCTAGATTTTAATATCCAAATAACGAAGAATAAATCAAAACTGAATATATGTTAAAGTAAACAATTGGAGTAGAAAATCACAAAGGCGTTAATCTCCAAAACGGGAGTAGAAAATCACACATGTTTTAGTGTCCAGAACAATATGTATAACACAAATACAAAATATGAGCTTAAGTTCCGTAAGCTTGGTTGTATATTGTATCTGTAAAATAATGATGGAGAAGAAAAACAACGTATAAATGAGAATGTAGAAGAAGTATAATTTTACAGTGTTTTCTTAAGGAATTTAATCCTCTCCTAGTACCCGTCGTTATGAATTATTTTCTCCCAAGATAAAACGGATTACACATTGGTGTAACGGTACTTCAAACCCTAGTGTTTCAGCGAATACAATGAGCGGGTAGCAAAACACAGTGTTGCTTTCTTTAGTTAAAACAATGCAACAGAAAGCAGGAAAATTCAGAATTTCGTAAAAACCTGTGAAAATGGCATGCTATATATAGCCAACAAATTGGGTTTAAATGAAGAGGTGCAACTCTTCACGATGACCGTTCATGTAAACGACTATTACGTAAATGGCTATTACCCAAAATAAAAACGGGTAATTAAAATTGGAAGGAAACTTTAAATTACCGTTTTGAAAATGGTCGATTTGGATTAACTATTAATATTTAACAAATAAATTTGGTCCAAAAAATGAATCAATCAGATCATTCGACCGAAGCCGAAGTCAAGCCGAGGGAGCGACGACGACGACGCTAGACTTGTCTTCTCCTCAACTCTTTAAGAGCTAGAAGAAGTGTAATCATATATATACTCAACAAGGGAGCTATCCTCTTTCAATATGAGACGATGTTCCTATGTAAAGGATAGAAATTAAAATTTCATTTTTTCCTTTATTTTACATTCACCCACTTTTAAGCTAAACCAAGCTTAAAAATCCAACATGTGCGCATATGATCTAACTCTTTTTTCCTCAACAAAAATTTATAAGAAAAATAATAATGACAAATGATGTCTTAGAACCTTTACAATGTCGTGTTTTATTACTCATACATGTATCTTAATTCTTAGTTAATCTAACATATCCTCTGTATTTTAAGAAGTTTGTAAAATATTTTGACTAATAATATTGTTAACATTATATTTATCTTAATGGTGATATTTGTAAATGAAGAAAACTGAACAATTTATTTTATATGTGTATCGAAAAACAAAACTAGTTGATCTAAGGTGGCAAAATAGAATAGAGTCATGGTCCAATAAATAATTCATGCACCAACGCATTTGATTCACGATAAAAAGTCCGTTCGACATAAAATGAAGTCAAAGCTTATAATACAAAAGTATTTTGGGTCACTCTTTCAAACATTTCCCCTTGGAACTAAAACAAGACAATTTTCTAATTTATGGAAGGAGACAAATATAATCAATGCACATAGTGAAAAATGGAACAACACTAAATGGTATTTGTAAATTTCTTTGATGAGCTTCTAAAACCAAAGGGTTGAGTGAAAATTTTGGGGCTAAACGAGTTATAAAACATATAATTTTATATGATCATTGAACTTTTGTGTTTGTTATTCAAAAGTCACTTTTCTTTTTTGTTACGTAAAAATCATTAAACTTTGTGTTCATTACACAAAAATCACTTTTCTTTCTTTTGTTACATAAAAATCATTTTACTTTGCTCTAGTTATCACAAAAGTCACGTTTTTACTTGAAAAGTCTATTATGCCCTTGATATTATATAAACCTTCATATTTATGTAATACCTTCTATATTATATACTATATAATATATTTTTAATTATGTATTTTATTAATAAATAAAACAACTTAATATGATTTTATTATTATTTTTATAATATATTCGTATATTTAATTTTTTCTAACTTTAATTTTCAAGATATATTAGTAGTGTTATAAAATAACTTTTTTTCAGCAATTTGTTTTTGAATTTAATTGACCGACCAACTAAATTCCAACCAACTTTGGTCGGTATGCCCTTCCGACCTTCAAAATACCGACCACACGTTAATGGTCACATTTTGGGCATTTATTGGCCATTACCGACCAACTTTGGTTGATTTTTTTGGACAGTTTTTTCCGAATTTCTAGTAGTATAATTTTCCAAATAACCAATTGCCCAGGTAAATCCCCCCAAAAATATCCCCAACTAAATTCGCATGTAGAGTTACCTAGGAATTTTCCTTCAGATTAACATATGATTTTTTCCTTATTTTCTTTGTTTGTTTACTTGCGAATTTTCTCACGGAAATGTACTTGCCGATTTATTTCTCTACTAATATATATTAAAGTTACTGACGAATTTAATAACGCTATTGTAGACATCAAAATTTTAAAGGATCAAGTTAAATCCTAAATTTAAGATACTACATGACTTTTGAAATCTTAGGAGTCTATCAGAGTTTCTTGGATGTTAGTCTACCCTAAACCCTATCTAATAAAAGGGTCACATATTCCCTTTGAAGAGGCATCTCAAAAAATAAAGACCATCTCGAAAATCCCATAAACTCACGGGATATTCACAAAGAGATCAAGAAGTGGCCGAATAATTCTTGATAATCAAACAATTCAAGAAGATCCACAACGTACTTCATGGATATCTAATAAATCCATGAAAGCTCGCATCATCCTACGTTCGAGAAATACGCTGGTCCATCCCTCAAATCACAGCGATAATCAGGAGAGAAGAATCAAGGGAACAAACATAATTGTACCTGCATCGTTTTATCAATAAAATTACGTTTCTTCATATTTATATTGTGGTTGCAATTTATTTTGTATCACATATAATTTGTTACAAATAAATTGGCACGTCCAGTGGGACCAGTTATGCCATTCATCTCTTCCTCCTGCAAATCAAAAACTTCAAGTTTCAAGATTATTTGTTATGATGGTCGGGTACTTCAAGTCTCGTCTTCAAGTTTCAGCAAGTCTACACCTCGACAAACCTTGAAGTATGGGGCATTTGTAGACACTGAAATTTTAACAGATAAAGATAAGTCCTAAATTCAAGACAACTCTTGAATATTAAGAGTCTATTCGGGTTACTTGGTGGCTACTCCATCCAAACCCTAATTTATGCATTCAAATAAGGCTACGTATGTCTTTCAAAAAGGATCTCAACAATTCCATAAACTCTCGAAATATGCACAAAGAGATCAAATATGACATCTCCGAAATTCCATGAAACTCTTGGAATGTTCATTAAGTGGTCAAAGACATATCAAATATGTCTTGCTTAAAGTCCTACGTTCGAGAAATACGTCGCTAAGGCCCTCGAATCACGTATACTAAATCAGAGGGAAGAATCAAGGGATAAACAGAGTTGTAACCTACAATGTTTATCAATAAAATCCTTTTTTCTTTATAGTTGTTTGTGACCGTAGTTTTATTTTTCTCTGCATAAATTTATTGCAAACAAATTGGCACGCCCAGTGGGACCAGTTCTTCCCTTCATCTCTTCCTCTTGTAAATCGAAAACTCCAAGTTTCAAAATCATTTGTTGCAATTGTCGAGTACTTCAAGTCTCGTCTTCAAGTTTCGGCAAGCCTACACCCCGACAAACCTTGAAGTAGGGGGCATTTGTAGACATAGAAATTTCAAAGGATCAAGTTAAATTCTAAATTCAAGATACTACAGGACTCTTGAAATCCTAGGAGTCTATCGGAGTTTCTTGGAGGTAACTTTACCCTAAACCCTACCTATAAAAAGGGTCATATATTCCCTTTGAATAGGCATCTCAAACAATGGAGATCATCTCGAAAATCCTATAAATTCACGGGATATTCACAAAGAGATCAAGAAGTGGCCAAATAATTCATGATAATCAAATAATTCAAGAAGATCCACAACATACTTCATGTATATCAAATAAATCTATGAAAGCCCGCATCATCCTACGTTCGAGAAATACGCTGCTCCAGTCCTCGAATCACGGAGATAATCAGGAGAGAAGAATCAAGGGAATAAACAGAATTGTACCCGCATCATTTTATCAATAAAATTAGGTTTCTTCATATTTATATTGTGATTGCAATTTATTTTTGTATCACACCTAATTTGTTGCAAACAACTACTAATATATTTTGAAAATTAACGTTAAGAAAAAATTAAATATAGGAATATATTAAAAAAAAAATAAATAAAATAATATTAAGTTATTTTATTTATAAATAACATACATAGTTAAAAATATATTATATAGAAGGCATTACATAAATATGAAGGTTTATATAATATCAAGGGCATATTAAACTTTTCAAGTAAAAATGTGACTTTTGTGATAACTAGAGCAAAGTAAAATGATTTTTGTGTAATAAAAGAAAGAAAAATGACTTTTGTGTAATGAACACAAAGTAGAATGATTTGTACGTAACAAAAAAAAGAAAATTAACTTTTGAATAACAAATACAAAAGTTCAATTACCATAGATAAAATTAACTCGTTATAAAACCGCAGTTGTAGTTGACTCAAAACTGAAAAGCAATAAAATAACTTTATGGCCCAAGGAAATTGAGTGTAAGTCTTGCAGCGATATGCGAACGAGTATAAAAATCATTTGTGTCACTTTATAATTTTATTTTGTTTTATGTCTTATAATTATTTTTCCTAATGCATCTAACTGTTCTTAAGTTGTTGTGTTAAAAAGTGCAGGTAAACTTGGTCTAATTAATCGGCTAAAATTTAAAAGAATAAAATTCATTCCCTCTTGTGTTTCAAATATGAATCATTAATTTATAGTATAACTTCACAAGCTTCTATAACTGATCAGATAATTTGACTAATCTAATGAATATTTGGCACGATATTCCTCTTTTCGGATTTAACTTACAAATAACTTTCAGATTTTATGTAAGATATTACTTATATATATCAAAGTAATATTATACTCTTTAATTTGTCTCTTAAAATCCTAAATATGAATTAGTTAGTGCATATCAAACATCCAAAATGAAACATCACTAGAATGTATCCGAGTTGTATTGTCTCCGATATTTTATTAGCTTGTTGACCAGAATGACAAACACGACTACACTATATTACGTGGGCGTTTGGATATAAGAGTTGTAAAATTATGGAAAAATTAAATTTTATTTTTAAGTGAAAATGATATTTGAAAATTAGAGTTGTGTTTGAACATGAATACAAAATTGGGCTGTTTTTAAATTTTTTCCAGTAATGTGAAGCGGAAATTTTGAAAAACATCTTTTAAATTTACCAGTTTATCATAATTTAATGATAAAAAAAAAGTTGATAAAGTGTAATAATTAATAAGTTAGTTAAAAACAGAAAATTAGCACTTATTTGATTAATGTAAATAGTGGATCTGACTTCTGATATTTAATTATAAATCTGGAAAGACAATTTGCCGAACGTCGGAGTTGCAGTAGTGGACCACTTTATTTTATTCTTGGCCACTCTCTTTCTTTTGATTAGTATGAAGGCAATATGACACATTATGCTAATATAATAAATAATTATTGCCACAATTATATTAATTACTCATATTATCATATGTTGTCTGGGTACAATCATTGCACATTGACACCCATCTAATTTTTCTATTACAACTTGTTCTGTGTGTGAACGCATGCATTATATTGGTTGGCCTTAGCAGGGAAAGGGAACAGCTTTCTTCCACTGGATATACAATACAAGTAGCTACAAGTACAACTTTCCTTTATTGAAAAGCACGTCATAATGAAGTATAAGATTCTTGGTATTATGATTTATGGATTTTTAAAACTAGCTAGTTTTAGGGTAAGTTTGTTGTACGTGTGCATCACGTTAATTAATATAAATATATAAAAGAAGAGGAAAATGTTGAGAAAAAATAAATAATTGATAAATCAAATATTTATTTAAATCATGAAAATAAGAATTATTACATTGACACAATAATTGAATTTAATATCTTCTAAATATGTAAAGATGATGAATTTAGTTGAATTAGTTAATATTTTGTGGTTAACAAAACTTTTATTATATAAAATACAAATCTATTGTGTTATTGTATCTCATCTGACATCTTTTTTAAAAACTTTATATTCATAATATTATTATACAAAAAATAAATTTTTATTAAATAAAAAAAAAGTGCACACTCTTTCGGTTGAGTCCAATATTAAAAGTGAAACAACAACAAATGGTCCTATTTATGCAAATCACTCATGGATCAACTCAAAACCCACATAAAAATAAGGAGGACCTCGAAAATAGTTCAACATCTCTAACCTTTATTTCTGTCTTGCTCCAGATAATGAACCAAAAATCTTGTAGGAATGTCTTTTAACACGATGAATGCCCAAGAGAGATAAAGTTGAAGTCAAGAGTGCAGAATTCAAATTCCAAATACTTATTGGTATCTTGTTGAGTTTTAAAGAGATTAGTAATTTTAAAGTTATAATAGAAGAATCATAGTTTATGAATTCTAATGCAGGGTTATTTACAGTACGATATTTAATTTGTTATATTGAAAATCGGTACCAATTAAAAGTTTGTTTAAGATATAAAGGTTATTTTGTAATTTTGGTTCTTTAATCTATGTACTATTGTATATCCCTGCTTTTGTTCCATATAATATCGGATAAAAACTACTTCACTTTGAGTATTACTTATTCAAAAAGGAAAAATAATGTGTTAACAATGTACTGTTTTATATGAAAATTATTTTTTTCAACGCTACTAATTAATGTTCTTAGGCTTGTGTTGGTGTATGGTTGGAGCCTCGAGGACTCGGGTGAGTTTCTTACACACGCAAATGTGTCCTTTTTAGGGGCATTTTTATATATTTTCGCTTCTGGGGTCATTATTGAAGTTATATTCACGTAACATGAGATTTTATGAAGTGTAATCATTCAGATTTGAAGTAGTTCAATCTCTTTAATGTAACTTCAGAAATTAAATCTAAAGTTCTTCTATCTTTTAAATGTAATTTCAGAAATTTGAATATGAAGTAGTTCAATCTCTGCAATGCAACTTTACAAATCAAATATGAAGTTTTTCTATTTTTCAAATACAACTTCAGATATTCGAATCTTAAGTAGTGCAATCTATTGAATCCAACTTCGTATATCGAATCTTAAGTTTTGAAACATAAACTTGTTCTACGAATTTCAACAATCCAATACTCGATTCAATATCCAGATCTACTTCAAATGAGCTCAAATTTGAAATAAAACTTTCAAATATCATAAAGATCAAATATCAATCATTAAAACAACAACAAATTTAAATAACCTAATTTACAACTAAGAAGAGGAAAAGAAACTCTAAGCACAAAAAAAAAGAGAACAACATTAAAGAAGAATAGTAAAGAAAAACAGAAAATGTATGTATTTGAAGTTATCCAAATATTGGGTATCAGTTAAACTTCTTTTAAAAAATAAGTATAAATTCAATAGGTGATACCAAACGGGATGCTACATAAAAAAAATTACTCCGTTTTATGCTACTATTTAGTTTTTGTGACCATTTTAAGAAGTTGCGTAAATATAATTATAGAAAATTTATTACATCATTAACTTGTATAACTGCGATCTAATATTTGCAATAACTTACAAATTTTATAGTGTGGTCTGAGTTTCGTTATACAATTTTTCTATTTGCTCAAAAAGAATCTTTAGACCGTAGTCTAAAAGGTTAATTAGTTATAAGAGAAATAGAAAAATGATCATTTACTATCCGTTAATACAAAAGGACTCCTAGCAAAAAAATCATGATATTTCTTTAGAGCTATTTATACAAAATACTCATTGAACTTAAAATAATTATCTTTCTCTATTCATTTGAAAACTATTTACAATATATGCCTACCCAGTTAAAACTAGTTACCCAGCCTACCTACCCACCCATTCCAACTTTTTTTACCCATTTGCTTAACTTAGCTTGATCAGGCTTGGTTCGGCTTGACTTGATTTAGCTTGACTTGACTTGAATTGACAATTTAACAGTTTAGTCATTTGACTGGATTTTGAAAAAAAAAGGTAGAAACGGGTAATTATTTTTCATGGGATGGATTTTCACAGGATTTGGAACTGCATGGAAGCTGGAAAATAGGCAGCCATACATTAGAGATGAGGAGGCAGAGGTCCACAGAGAGGCAGTAAAACCCACGGTATGGCATTGTTGAAAAGAAAAGGATGCAACATTCAAACAATAAAAAGGAAAAGAAAAGAGAGGAAATAGATCCCCAAAGATATTATCATTATTTTTTTCGTTTCACGTTCGGTGTCCGGTACTTATAATGGATCCCGATTATATCTGAATTCGCGCCGCGTAAGACATCATTTGAGGAAAAACGCTATACCCAGGGTTCGAACTGAAAACTTCTGATTAAGAGAAGAACAGTCTCATTCACTTATTATCATCATCGCCGTCCAAAGCCAGCACTTGCAACCAAACAAATGTGCAAATCCAAAATCTTCAGTAAGATTGTGACATTTCTTAAGTCCTTCCCAAACCCTAGCTTTCCACTCTATCTTGTTAGTATACGTACAAGAATTCCATCATCAGCCGTCAACGGATATTTTATAAATAAAATAAAAAAAGAACTCTTCTTCCTGAATGACCAATTTTAAACGTGATATCTTTTATCTAACTTTTCCAAATATATAAAATACTAAAGAAACAATCTTCCTTTTAAAAATGTTTTTACTAAATATATACGGGTAGGGGAAGGAGAAAGGGATATTATCACTTTTAGTCCCAGAAATTATTTATATTTGGTAACCGAAAAAATGTATAAAATCTGTATAATTTTTGTATATAACATACATAATGTGTATATATATAAAAAATATATAAATTTTATATATGTTTTCAGCTATTATTTTTACAGCGATTATACAATATCATTTTTCCAAGGATAAATGGGGAAAAATGAATCGAGCCCTCCCAATAAAGTGAAATGATTGTTCGATAAGCATATACATGTAACTAATTTTGGATGCATTGCGTAATAAATACTATTTTGATAACTAAGAAATTTCGAATGACAATTAATTGCACGGTCAAAAACTCAATATGTTTATATTAAGGGTGTGTTTGGTATAATGAAAAATGTTTTTCATGAAAAATATTTTTTCAAAAAAATATTTTTTTGCAAAATAAGTAGTAATCTTATTTATTTTTCAGTGTTTAGTACACAAATTAAGGAAAATAATTTTTCAAGAGTATTCATAAATAATTTAGATACAATAAACATGAAGCAATAAACTTTCGAACCAACAACCTTCCGAATCCACAAATTTCATAAAATTTTGAACAACTAAACTTTCAAAACCGCAAAATTTCGAAACCGTAAACTTTATAATTTCTAAACCCGTAAACTTCCAAACACATAAACCTTCGAACTCATAACTTTGGAATTTGTAAAATTTCGAACTTGTTAACCGAAAGATGAAAAAACTAAAAACTAAAAATATATATAATAAAAAAAAGAATTTCGAGGGGGAATGGACAGTGGGGGTGGGGTGGTGGGTGGTGCAGTAAAAAAAAAACAGAAATTTAAAAATTATAAAAAAAAAAAAAGATTGTGCGGGGATTTGAGGGGTGGGTGGTGCAGAAAATCAAAAAAATAAAAATTTGAAATTTACAAAAAAAAAACAAGTAATTTTTTCTTCTTTTTTGTGGGAGGAGGGTAGTAGGGTGGGTGGTGACGGAAAAAAACTGAAATTTTAAAAAGAAAACCTTTTTGGGGAGACAGGGTGGGGTGGGTAGGCATGAGATGAGATTAGGTGGATGGGTATGGGGTGGATTGGTGAGGTTTGGGAATAGGGTGGGGAAGGTTGAGAAGGAGTTTTGAAAAATATTTTCCCTTATCTTGATTTTCTTCAATTAGAGGAAAATGAGATCATAAGGAAAATATTTTCCAAAACATTTAAACCAACCAAATATGAAAAATATTTTGCTTCGTATCAAACACACCCTAAGTTATTTGTCCCTCTGCCTTATTAAACTTTAGTTCATGCGAAGATTCAAACTCGTTAATGTGCTAGTATATGTTTTCACTATGAATTCGGAAAAAAAAGACAAAGCTGCCAAACTATGTAAACGTAACTACACAAATGAAGTTGCGATAATTTATTTGGACAGAGCTTGTTATATATATATATATATATATATAAAACAAAATTCTGGGGTCATGTCGTTTCGAAAGCTAGGAATGTATTTAGTAATTAAGGCAGATACTTCATTGAATCAATCAAGCAAATTCATTGCTTAAGGGCCCTACTTTTGAGTATATGCACGAACGTTTCCTTTTTCACTTGTTCATTTCATTGATTATTGCTCTACTTTTTGGTATTGCACCTTTCTTTCCCCTTCCATCTTCCATTCTATTCCGTCGGGTCCGGAATAAGTGACCATTTTATTTTTGTCACACGCATTAAAAAAAAATATAATTTTTTTGAGAAAAATAAATTTATTTATTAAATTAACCTTAATTAATGTCACCTTGACACATAAGGATAAATTTTGGAAAAATAAAATTAACTCTTTCTTAATTATGTAAATAAACACTTATTTTATACCAAAATAAAAAAATAAATTGATCATTTATTATGAATCGGATAGACTAATGCCCATTGGTTTGTCACATAATTCGCAAATGCATCAATAAGTTCTTAAAAAGTTTTCTTTCCCCATGTTGGAAAAATTAAAAAGAAAAGAGAAAAAAAAAACCGATTTGGATTATATTTTATCTCATATACTGAAAAAAAATTTGTTTTGAAATATATATTTGTTTATAGATTTTAACTATTTTTTGGTAGATTAAGAAAATAAAATCTTTAAATCCCAAAAACAGCTGTAGAGTAGTTTTTGAAGTTTTCTACTCACCAAATTTCAAATTCTTTTCAAGTAAACTGTTTGTCCAAATACAATTTCAACTTTCAAAAACCATTTTGAGTATTGTGCACGAACAGTGTTTTACATGATGTTTTTGTAGGAGATTAGCCTTACGGATAGGGTTTAATTGAAACTTTTAATACGAAATATGAATTTATATTTGAAAACTTTACTAAGATGAACCTATTAAATTTAAATCATGAATTTCAGTACAAAATGGGCAAGGTTTAAACAAATTCACCACATACTGATGAAATAATGTCTTCATCTTATGATCGTGTTGGAAAGACATGGAAAAACATTAACGAATTGATTTTCAAAACTTCTTAAATATTGACATAAAGTGGCGGAGCCACGTTGAACCAAGGGGTGTTAAGCGACAACCCTTCGCCGGCAAATTGTATTATTTTGTTAGATAATTTTTTTATTATTTTATATATATATATTATATGTTGACTCCCTACATACGTAAAATTGTCATGTAAAATGAAATCTGATGAAGCAGTAGGAGTGTATATTACCCAGTGCAAAATTGCAGTTTTAGCCATGTAATTCCCAAAAGGAACACCAAAATTATTATAGCATAATAAAAAGTGTGATGTTAGTGGAATAGTGTTAATTTTGTTTATTTGACCACCAAGTGTTGCATTAGGCTGGATAGGATCTATCAAAATAGCGCTTCTTTCTTCTTTAGCTATTCGTAATATTATACATAACTGAAGAGAGGATGTAAAAAACATTCGGTTTTTAACGCTCTCGGCGCATGTTAAGCTGGTATGCTAACATACGCCGTTAATTGAAAAAGATGACTGATAACCGCCATAAGGGGGACCGTCCGACGACTATGACGGAGGCGATGATAACACCGGCAACTAGAATCCTAAGGAGGAAAATTCCACTGACTTTTGGGAGTTTCCTACCTTCGAAATTTCAATCAATTGAGAGGAGAGTGAAATTGAGGCAGAGTTGATAGATTCAAATCAAAATTCCCCAGTAAGGGGAGGCAATGAACAAGTTAAGAAGGAAATTCATGAACCGCAGCGACTCCAATTCTCTGGAATTGACACTGATGAGCAGACCAAAAATATGGCGGAGAAGGACCAGAATGAACGAGGTGAAGGATTGGAAAACAACCGTGTGTCCCAAATGGAGAAACCACTTACCTATGTTCCTCCATCAATGAGGGATGGTAAACTGGTGGTGAAGATAGTAGCGGACGATATCAAAGCACATGAGGAGGTGTGGAATTCTGCACTAATAGGATATGTACTGGGAGACACACCATATGTTCGATCGATGGAGAAGTATGTTAATACGATATGGAATTTTGGTGCTAAACCTAATATTTTGACCATGATGAGGGATACTATATTTTCAAGTTCCAAACAATAGAGGGCAGAGACTTGGTCTTGCATGCTGGCCCATATACATACTACAATAAACCATTGATTTTGAGGGACTGGGAAATAGACTTTTACTTTGATCCAGAGTGTCTTAGCACTATTCGATTATGGGTAAAGTTCAGGCCTTCCAGTGGGTTATTGGTCGCCTGAATCATTAAGTAAATTGTCTAGTGGAGTTGGGAAACCATTGTATACAGATAGGATAACTGCTGAAATGGATAGGATCTCTTATGCTCGAGTTTTAGTTGAAGTTGACGTATCTCAACCTTTGCTAGAGTGTATTGAGATAGACACACATTTTGGGGTATTTCAACAACAAGTGACATATGATTGGAGGCCAAAATTCTATGTAAACTACATAAAATTTGGTCATGATGTGGAGAATTGCAGAAGAATTGATCCAGACACAAAGAAGGAATCCTACCAGGAAGTAACTAAGAGGAAAAAGAGAAGAAATAGAAAGAAGAAACCAGTATAGTTAGCTAAAGTATCAGAAAAAGATCATGGGATAAATCCAGAAGGAGCTCAGTCTGTAAATGCAGTGGTAGAGGCACAACACAATACTCCAAAGTATAACACATACCCATATGCTGCAACAGAATGAGCAAGAGATTAACATACAAGCAAAGGGCAAAAATAAAGTTGTACAAGAAACTGCTAAGAGTGAACCTCTGATGATGCAAAGGGCAAACGGATTTGTTGTGCTGAGAATTGAGGAACCTAACACTACATGGGGAGAACCTGTATGTGTCCAAAAGGTGGCAGACTCCCCTGATTGTGTGTACATGAAATATTAGAGGGGTGAATAAGCTCTCTAAGCAGAAAGAGTTGAAGCTCTTTTTGGAGAGACAAAAAATAAATATAATGGGATGTGTGGAAACCAGAGTTAAAGAAGGAAAAGCAAAGAAAATTATGCAGAAAGTGGCCAGAGGGTGGAAATACTGCTACAATTATAACACAACAGTAAATGGTAAAATTTGGCTATTATAGAAGGATAGTATAAATGTACAAATATTAGATATAAAGGATCAGTAGATTCACTGTTTGGTAGAGGAAAGTTCAACACAATTTACCACAAAATTTATTGTGGTGCATGCTAAAAATACTCTGCAACAAAGGGAGGATTTATGGGTTGAATTACAACAGGTTGGTTCACAGATTAGTAATGCATGGATCCTTTGTGGTGATTTCAATAATGGACTTACTACTGAGGACAAAATTGGGCAACCAATTACAGCCAAGAAAGTGCAAGGATTTTAGGACCTACTAACTAGCCAGCAATTGATTCCAATAAGGTCAATAGGCAGGCACTTTACTTGGTGCAACAAACAGCCTGTGGGAAGCAGAGTTCATAGAAAAATTTATTGAGCACTGGGTAATTTTCAATAGGTGCAACAATATGGTCATATAGAGGTAGATTACTTAAGTCCAAGAGTATCTGATCATTCTCCTGTGTTACTGAGATGTGGAAAGAAGAGGAAAATGTACCTTAAGACATTTAAGTCTTTGTAAATGTCATGGAACACCATGAGTTTCATGCACGTTTAAATAGAGTATGGGAACATAATCAGGGTAATGATGCTATGTTAAATGTCAGCAGGAAGCTACAATAATTTAAGCATAAATTGAAGGATCTAAATCAGTACATGGCAACTTATGAACAAAGGCTGAATCAAGCAAGATAGAAACTAGAGATTGTGCAAGCCAACATAAATGTTCAACCATTCTTCCAGAGTTTATTTGATCAGGAAAAGGAGATATTGGCTGAACTAGATAAATGGAGAAATATTGAAGAACAAATACTTAGACAAAAATTCAGGGCAAATTGGATTCTGTGTGGAGATAGTAACTCGAAGTACTTTCATGCCCAGTTGAAGATTAGATAGATTAAGAACACAATATCATCCATATACACAGAAGCATGCATTAAACTCACAGACCCAGTGCAAGTGACATATGATTGGAGGCCAAAATTCTGTGTAGACTACATAAAATTTGGTCATGATGTGGAGAATTGCAGAAGAATTGATCTAGACACAAAGAAGGAATCCTACCAGAAAGTAACTAAGAGGAAAAGGAGAAGAAATAGAAAGAAGAAACCAGTATTGTTAGATAAAGTATCAGAAAAAGATCATGGGATAAATCCAGAAGGACCTCAGTCTGTAAATGCAGTGGTAGAGGCACAACACAATACTCCCAAAGTATAACACATACCCATATGCTGCAACAAAATGAGCAAGAGATTAGCATACAAGCAAAGGGCAAAAATAAAGTTGTACAAGAAACTGCTCAGAGTGAACCTGTAATGATGTAAAGGGCAAACAGATTTGTTGTGCTGAGAATTGAGGAACCTAACACTACATGGGAAGAACCTATATGTGTCCAAAAGGTGGAAGACTCCCCTAATTATGTGTACATGAAATATTAAAGGGGTGAATAAGCTCTCTAAAAAGAAGGAGTTGAAGCTCTTTTTGGAGAGACAAGAAATAAATATAATGGGATGTTTGGAAACCAGAGTTAAAGAAGGAAAAGCAAAGAAATTTATGCAGAAAGTGGCCAGGGGGTGGAAATACTGCTGCAATTATAACACAACAGTAAATGGTAAAATTTGGCTATTATGGAAGGATAGTATAAATGTACAAATATTAGCTATAAAGGATCACTACATTAACTGTTTGGTAGAGGAAAGTTCAACACAATTTACCACATAATTTACTGTGGTGTATGCTAAAGATACTCTGCAACAAAGGGAGGATTTATGGGTTGAATTACAACAGGTTGGTTCACAGATTAGTAATGCATGGATCCTTTGTGGTGATTTCAATAATGGACTTACTACTGAGGACAAAATTGGGCAACCAATTACAGCCAAGGAAGTGCAAGGATTTTAGGACCTACTAACTAGCCTGCAATTGATTCCAATAAGGTCAATAGGCAGGCTTTTTACTTGGTGAAACAAACAACCTGTGGGAAGCAGATTTCATAGCAAAATTGATTGGGCACTGGGTAATTTTCAATAGGTACAACAATATGGTCATATAGAGGCAGATTACTTAAGTCCAAGAGTATCTGATCATTCTCCTGTGTTACTGAGATGTGGAAAGAATAGGAAAATGTACCTTAAGACATTTAAGTTCTTTGTAAATGTCATGGAACACCATGAGTTTCATGCACATTTAAAGAGAGTATGGGAACATAATCAGGGTAATGATGCTATGTTAAATGTCAGCAGGAAGCTACAATAATTGAAGCATGAATTGAAGGATCTAAATCAGTACATGACATCTTATGAACAAAGGTTGAATCAAGCAAGACAGAAACTGGAGATTGTGCAAGCCAACATAAATGTTCAACCATTCTTCCAGAGTCTATTTGATCAGGAAAAGGAGATATTGGCTGAACTAGATAAATGGAGCAATATTGAAGAATAAATACTTAGACAAAAATCCAGGGCAAATTGGATTCTATGTGGAGATAGTAACTCAAAGTACTTTCATGCCCAGTTGAAGATTAGACAAATTAAGAACACAATATCATCCATATACACAGAATAATGCATTAAAATCATAGACCCAGTGCAAGTGACATATGATTGGAGGCTAAAATTCGGTGTAGACTACATAAAATTTGGTCATGATGTGAAGAATTGTAGAAGAATTGATCCAGACACAAAGAAGGAATCCTACCGGAAGTAACTAAGAGGAAAAGGAGAAGAAATAGAAAGAAGAAACCAGTATGGTTAGCTAAAGTATCAGAAAAAGATCATGTAAATCCAGAAGGAGCTCAGTCTGTAATGTAGTGATAGAGGCACAACACAATACTCCCAAAGTATAATACAGACCCATATGCTGCAACAGAATAATCAAGAGATTAGCATACAAGCAAAGGGCAAAAATAAAGTTGTACAAGAAACTGCTCAGAGTGAACTTGTGATGATGCAAAGGGTAAACAGATTTGCTGTGCTAAGAATTGAGGAACCTAACACTACATGGGGAGAACCTGTATGTGTCCAAAAGGTGACAGACTCCCCTGATTGTGTGTACATGAAATATTAGAGGGGTGAATAAGCTCTCTAAACAGAAGGAGTTGAAGCTCTTTTTGGAGTGACAAAAAATAGATATAATGGGATGTGTGGAAACCAGAGTTAAAGAAGGAAAAGTAGAGAAAATTATGCAGAAAGTGGCAAGAGGGTGGAAATATTGCTGCAATTATAACAAAAAAGTAAATGGTAAAATTTGGCTATTATGGAAGGATAGTATAAATGTACAAATATTAGCTATAAAGGATCAGTACATTCACTGTTTGGTAGAGGAAAGTTCAACACAATTTACCACATAATTTACTATGGTGTATGCTAAAAATACTCTGCAACAAAGGGAGGATTTATGGGTTGAATTACAACAGGTTGGTTCACAGATTAGTAATGCATGGCTCCTCTGTGGTGATTTCAATAATGGACTTACTACTGAGGACAAAATTGCGCAACCAATTACATCCAAGGAAGTGCAAGGATTTTAGGACCTACTAACTAGCCTGCAATTGATTCCAATAAGGTCAATAGGCAGGAACTTTACTTGGTGCAACAAACAGCCTGTGGGAAGTAGAGTTCATAGCAAAATTGACTGGGCACTGGGTAATTTTCAATAGGTGCAACAGTATAGTCATATAGAGGCAGATTACTTAAGTCCAAGAGTATCAGATCATTCTCATGTGTTACTGAGATGTGGAAAGAAGAGGAAAATGTACCTTAAGACATTTAAGCTCTTTGTAAATGTCATGGAACACCATGAGTTTCATGCACGTTTAAAGAGACTATGGGAACATAATCAGGGTAATGATGCTATGTTAAATGTCAGCAGGAAGCTACAATAATTGAAGCATGAATTGAAGGATCTAAATCAGTACATGGCATCTTATGAACAAAGGCTGAATCAAGCAAGACAGAAACTGGAGATTGTGCAAGCCAACATAAATTGTCAACCATTCTTCTAGAGTCTATTTTATCAGGAAAAGGAGATATTGGCTAAACTAGATAAATGGAGCAATATTTAAGAACAAATACTTAGACAAAAATCCAGGGCAAATTGGATTCTGTGTGGAGATAGTAACTCAAAGTACTTTCATGCCCAGTTGAAGATTAGACAGATTAAGAACACCATATCATCCATATACACAGAAGCATGCATTAAATTCACAGACCCAGTGCAAGTGACATATGATTGGAGGCCAAAATTCAGTGTAGACTACATAAAATTTTGTCATGATGTGGAGAATTGCAGAAGAATTGATCTAGACCCAAAGAAGGAATCCTACCAGGAAGTAACTAAGAGGAAAAGGAGAAGAAGTAGAAAGAAGAAACCAGTATTGTTAGCTAAAGTATCAGAAAAAGATCATGGGATAAATCCAGAAGGAGCTCAGTCTGTAAATGCACTGGTAGAGGCACAACACAATACTCCCAAAGTATAACACAGACCCATATGCTGCAACAGAATGAGCAAGATATTAGCATAAGGGCAAAGGGCAAAAATAAAGTTGTACGAGAAACTGCTCAGAGTGAACCTGTGTTGATGCAAAGGGCAAACAGATTTGTTGTGCTGAGATTTTGGAACCTAACACTACATGGGGAGAATCTGTATGGGTCCAAAAGGTGGAAGACTCCCCTAATTGCGTGTACATGAAATATTAGAGGGGTGAATAAGCTCTCTAAACAGAAGGAGTTAAAGCTCTTTTTGGAGAGACAAAAAATAGATATAATGGGATGTGTGGAAACCAGAGTTAAAGAAGGAAAAGCAAAGAAAATTATGCAGAAAGTGGCCAGAGGGTGGAAATAATGCTGCAATTATAACACAATAGTAAATGGTAAAATTTGACTATTATGGAAGGATAGTATAAATGTACAAATATTAGCTATAAAGGATCACTACATTCACTGTTTGGTAGAGGAAAGTTCAACACAATTTACCACAAAATTTACTGTGGTGCATGCTAAAAATACTCTGCAACAAAGGGAGGATTTATGGGTTGAATTACAACAGGTTGGTTCACAGATTAGTAATGCATGGATCCTTTGTGGTGATTTCAATAATGGACTTACTACTGAGGACAAAATTGGGCAACCAATTACAGCCAAGGAAGTGCAAGGATTTTAGGACCTACTAACTAGCCTGCAATTGATTCCAATAAGGTCAATAGGCAGGCACTTTACTTGGTGAAACAAACAGCCTGTGGGAAGCAGAGTTCATAGCAAAATTGATTGGGCACTGGGTAATTTTTAATAGGTGCAACAGTATGGTCATATAGAGGTAGATTACTTAAGTCCAAGAGTATCTGATCATTCTCCTGTGTTACTGAGATGTGGAAAGAATAGGAAAATGTACCTTAAGACATTTAAGTTCTTTGTAAATGTCATGGAACACCATGAGTTTCATGCACGTTTAAAGAGAGTATGGGAACATAATCAGGGTAATGATGCTATGTTAAATGTCAGCAGGAAGCTACAATAATTAAAGCATGAATTGAAGGATCTAAATCAGTACATGGCATCTTATGAACAAAGGTTGAATCAAGCAAGACAGAAACTGGAGATTGTGCAAGCCAACATAAATGTTCAACCATTCTTGCAGAGTCTATTTGATCAGGAAAATGAGATATTGGTTGAACTAGATAAATGGAGAAATATTGAAGAATAAATACTTAGACAAAAATCCAGGGCAAATTGGATTATGTGTGGAGATAGTAACTCAAAGTACTTTCATGCCCAGTTGAAGATTAGACAGATTAAGAACACAATACCATCCATATACACGGAAGCACACATTAAACTCACAGACCCAGTGCAGGTGGAATCAAAATTCATTGATATTTTTAAAGGACTAATGGGGAGCTGCAGTGGTGATATTAAATGTCCAACTCGGAGATCATTAAAAAAGGGACAATATTGACTAGGGAGCAACAATTAGAGATGATTATGCTAGTGACATCAGTAGTGTTGACCCATGTCACTGCATAGTTTTGAAGATTGATAAAAGGCTGACCTGTTGAACCAGGTCCATCAGAGCATACATCGTGATCTGACGAGCTGGCACATGAACCGTATATGCTTAGGAGATGTTTTGAATATGAAATATCAATGTACCAAGATATTGTCTCCTAATGCGAAAAGGTTGCAAACTGATCTGATTAATTAAAGTCGAATTCAGCAAGGAAAGTAACAAAAGAAAGGAAGTTGAGTTTGGTTCGAATTGGTTCACCCATGTAGAGTTGAACTAGAATTGGAAGACAAGCTCAAGAACTGACTCTATAAATACTTGATGTATTTCTGCTAAAATTCAACACGCACAAAGCTGAAGTGAATCAAAATCTGAAAGAAAAATTCCCAGAGTTATTTTTGCTAGCAGAATCATTGTGCGATGCAAAGGCTTCGGTTCAACTAGAAGAACCAATTTCATCAGATTGATTATTGAGTCTAGTTGATTGTAGTAGGAGTTTTTAATATTGTATCTTTCAGCTTTCATAGAAGCAATTGTAATAGGTACATATTGTTCAAGTTAAAGTTAACTTGAGGTGTGCAGAAATTAGCTAGGAGATAGTTACTACAAAGGGTTAGAGTTAATCCTTAGAATTACAAAAGAGTTTATTTTGTAAGTCCGTTTGGCTCAGAGTTTTTAGTGAAGAGTTGAGCAAATCCTACTGAGGAGTAGGTCGTGATTTTTTTCACCTTTTGAACCAGGTGTTTTCCACGTAAACATATATGTGTTTTTACTTTACTGCTTCTTATTATTCCGCAACAGTAGTAGTTGGAACACCAAGAAGAATCAGGTTCTTTTACTGAGACAGCAATCGAAAATTGGGTACCACACAAAGTAACATATCTTCTTGTGTGGTATTGAAGTCTAAAACAACAATTGGTATCAGAGCAGGTTATCCTTGAAAGGCTAACACCTTGGAGAAGATCAAGATGAGTGCACCACCTGGAAATTAGGAAGGTCAATCAACTGCAAGGCCACCACTCTTCAATGGCCAGTACTACTCATGGTGGAAAAATAGGATGAAGGATCACCTAATTGGAGAAGACTATGAACTCTGGGACATAGTCACTGATGGTCCTCTAGCCACCATGATGAAGACTGCTGAAGGTATAGATATACCAAAGACAAGAGCTGATTGCATTGCTGAGGATCTAAAGAAATGGGAGAAGAATGCAAAGGCCAAAAATTGGCTAGTATGTAGACTAGGTCCAGACGAGTACAACATAATCCAAAGTTGCACCACTGCCAAAGAGATTTGGGACACCTTGCAAGTAGCCCATGAAGGAACACCTCAGGTAAAAAGGTCAAGAGGTACTCTACTATACTCTCAGTATGAAAACTTCACTATGAAAGAAGGAGAGACTATCCAAGAGATGTACACAAGGTTCACAACCTTGACTAATGAACTAAAGTCTCTTGGAAGAATCATTCATGAAGAGGACAAGGTTGAGAAGATCCTAACAAGGGTCTTGCCTATTTCCTGGTTAAGAAAAATCACTGCTATCCAGGAATCCAAAAATATGGCAACCCTCAGATTGGATGAGCTAATTGGAAACCTCACTGCCTATGAACTGAGAAGGCAAACAATGAAGATGGATGGTCCAAAGAAAGATAGGAGTCTAGCCCTAAGAATAACTGAGGGACCAAATCTGGAAGATGATGAGATGGCCATGGNAGAGGAGGAAACTACAACAAAGCAAAAGCTCCAGAAAGACCAACCAACGAGGGATGCTATAAATGTGGTAAGACTGACCATCTCATTAAAAACTGTCCTCAGTGGGAAGTAGAGTGGAAAAAAGAAAGATATGAGAGAAGGAACATGAGGAAGGAACAGGTTCAACCCAAGACAACCACAACAAAGGCTATGTTTGTTGCTTGGGGGGAAAGTTCAGATGGAGAATCAGAAGATGGGGAGACTGAAGATCAGGCACTCATGGCAATTGGAGAATCTGACAAGGAATCACATGAAGAACCAGAGGTAAGTATCTCTCATCTTAAAAACAAAGTAAAGTTCCTATCTAAGAAAAAAACTCTCTGATTTGCTACTTGATTTCATAGATGATTCTGAGGAAACAACCAAAGAGAAGGATCAACTATCTAAAGAATGTGCAATGCTAAAAGCAAAGTGCATGAACCTGGAAATCAGAGTCAGTGAATCTGAAAAGAAAAACACTGACTTGTTGAACCAGGTTCATCCACTTGAAACTGAGATTCTAGAACTAAAATCTGAAAACTTAAAGCTAAAGCTAGGATCAAGTAAAAAGGTTGTTGATCATTCTCATATCATGTTAGAAGAAAACATGGAAAAATTAAAATATAAGATGTATGCCAAGGACAAACAAATAAGAACTCTTAATGAAGAACTTGGCAAAGTCAAACATGAATTAGATCGAACCTGTATATGGAATAACTCCTCTGACGCCCTGATATGGCTTCAAGAGAATCATAGTAGAAACAAGAGAGGGATTGGCTTTGGAAGTCAATTGCCTAAGTGGGATCCTAAAAACAAGTATCTCACTCTTCTCGAGAATAAAATCTACACCCATTGTGGTAAGACCGGGCACTACAAATATGAGTGTACTGCAAAAGAGCATGCTAGTCGAAAAAATGAGAGGTTTGTAAAAGGGAAAAACTGACTACCAAATTGGGCTAAGAAAAATTTGATTCATCCATTATCTCATAGAAAATGACCCAAACTAGTTTGGGTTCTTAAGACTAATCTTTGATTCCTTTTTTAGGTTCAAGTGAGAGGAGGCAGCCTGATTTGGTACTTAGATAGTGGCTGCTCAAAGTATATGACTGGGAACATGGAACAGTTCCTTTCACTTGAAAGTCTCAAAGAAGGAAGTGTCTCCTTTGGAAACGGGAAGAAAGGTGAAATAATTGGGGTTGGTAAGGTAGGTAAGGATGATACACGATCCATTGAACATGTGTATCTAATAGATGGCTTGAAATATAGCCTGATCAGTGTATCACAACTGTGTGACAGAGGTAACCAGGTTGCTTTTACTTCCACAAAATGTTTTTGTGATTAACCTGCTTACTGACAAAATTGTTTTGCAGGGAAAAAATGAATAACATCTATGTCATAGACTTGTCCACACTGTCTGGAAATAAACTCACTTGTCTAAGTGTGTTAGACAGTGATCCCCTCCTGTGGCACAAACGACTTGGTCATACAAGTCTAACTCAGCTTAACAAACTAGTCTCTAAGGACTTGGTGGTAGGACTTTCTAATATTAAGTTCAAGGAGGACAAATTTTGTGAGGCATGTGCCAGGGGCAAGCATGTAAGGTCCTCTTTCAAAAGTAAGAAAATAGTCAGTACCACAAGGACGTTAGAACTGGTTCATATGGATTTATGTGGTTCTATGAGAACTCTGAGTAGAGGTGGTAAGAGATATGTGATGGTGCTAGTTGATGATTATTCAAGGTTCACTTGGACCTTATTCCTGGCATCTAAGGATGAAGCATTTGATATGTTCACCTCATTTGTCAAGAAAACTCAAAATCAATTAGGACATCAACTAGCATCAATAAGATCTGACCATGGTACTGAATTTGAGAATGCTAAGTTTGCTGAGTTCTGTGATGAACATGGTGTTAATCATAACTTTTCTGCTCCTAGAACCCCACAACAAAATCGGGTTGTTGAAAGGAAAAATAGAACCCTTGAAGACATGGCAAGAATCATGCTCCTATCTAGCAAACTACCTCACAGCTTCTAGGCTGAAGCAATAAATATTGCTTGCTATATAATCAATAGATGCATGACTAGGCCTCTAGTAGAGAAAACTCGTTATGAATANGTATTCTTGGGATATTCATCACATAGTAAAGCTTATAAAGTGTATAATAAAAGAACTATGTATGTAGAAGAAAGTATACATGTTGTCTTTGATGAAACTAACATTCTTGCTGAGATACAAGAACAAGAAGGTGAAGAGCTTGGACTGGTAAGAAGCAGTGATCACACTGAAGCAAGCATGAAAGGTGGAACAGGTGATGGACCAGGTTCAACTACCCCAAGCATCATCACATGGGGAATTCAACATATGCAACCTGGCCTTGATCCTGCTCTACAACAACAAGACACCATGGAATCATCTAGGAATGAACAACTGGTACTTAAGCCATACAGATATCAGAGTTCTCACCCTCTTGAGAACATCATAACAGATTTGGCATCCGGAATCAAAACAAGATCATCCTTGAAAAATCTGTGTGCGTTTGATGCCTTTCTATCCATGATCAAACCAAAGAACATTGGGGAAGCCCTACAAGATGCTGATTGGATGAATGCCTTGCAAGAAGAGCTGAATCAGTTTGAAAGAAGTCAAGTGTGGCACTTGGTACCCAGGCCATTGGATAGATTTGTAATTGGCACCAAGTGGGTCTTCAGGAACAAGCTCGACGAGGATGGAACTGTTACAAGGAATAAGGCAAGATTAGTTGTTCAAGGATATAGTCAAGAATAAGGAATTGACTATGATGAGACCTTTGCCCCTGTGACAAGACTGGAGGCAATCGGACTTCTTATAATATTTGTTGCACACGTGGAATTCACTCTTCATCGGATGGATGTTAAGAGTGCCTTTCTAAATGGCTATCTGAAGGAAAATGTATTTGTCAAGAAGCCTCCAGGTTTTGAGAGGAAGGAGTCACCTGACCATGTATACAAACTCGACAAGGCTCTATATGGTCTCAAATAGGCACCAAGAGCATGGTATGAACGATTATCAAAGTTCCTGCTAGAACATGGGTACAAACGAGGCAAAATTGATAGTACCTTGTTCTTAAGGGAAAAAGGTAAGGATCTCCTGGTTGTGCAAATATATGTGGATGATATCATATTTGGAGCGACTTCTGAGAAATTGAGCAAGGAATTTGCTATTCTAATGGGAAGTGAGTTTGAGATGAGTATGGTGGGTGAGCTAAAAAATTTCTTAGGCTTGCAAATTAAGAAAAACCCAAATAGAACAATAATCCACCAACAAAAGTATGTGAAAGAATTGCTCAAGAAGTTTAAAATGGAAGACTCAAAAGAAATAGACACTCCCATAGCCACAACTACAAAATTGGATGTGGATGAACCTGGTTCATCTGTTGATCAGAAGCTATACAGAGGGATGATTGGGTCTCTATTATATCTCACTGCCAGCAGACCTGATATTGTGTTCAGCGTGGGATTGTGTGCTAGGTTTCAGGCAAATCCAAAGGAGTCCCACCTCACTGCAGTAAAGAGAATTTTGAGATATTTGAAAGGCACCACTGATTTATGCCTTTGGTATCCTAAAGGTAGTAATTTCGAACTTGTAGGATATGCTGATGTTGATTATGCAGGATTCCTGGTTGACAGGAAAAGTACTTCAGGTATGGCTCACTTTTTGGGTTCATGTCTTGTGTCTTGGGCTACTAAGAAACAAAATTTAGTAGCCTTGTTTACTGCTGAGGCTGAATATGTGGCTGCAGCCTCATGCTGTGCCCAGTTGTTATGGATCAAACAACAACTCATGGATGTTGGGATTGATGTGGGATGCATTCCTATATTTTGTGATAACACTAGTGCTATACTAAGAACCCGGTTCATCACAAAAGGACTAAGCACATAGATGTTAGACACCATTTCCTAAGGGATAACTATGAAAAAGGAACGATCTCAATCGAATTTTGTGCTACTGATCATCAAATTGCTGATATATTCACTAAAACACTTAGTAGAGAGCATTTTTAGAGAATCATGCTGGAATTAGGGATGATTAAGATCACCTGATTGAAAAAAAAATGAAAAAAATGAAATTTTTTTTGGCTAGAAAATTTTAATTAGGTACTTAATCAGATTAACAATTGCTCAGTCTCATACTGTAAAAATTATACTCTTATGCCATGTTCTGATATGACTCACTGATCACAAATGAATTTTTTTCTATCTTTGCAAATTGAGGCTTGATCAAGAGGATTCTAAAATGATGAACCTGGTTCATCGTGCTGGTTCATCTGAAAGGCGAGGTATGTGTTCTACACTCTGCACACTTTGAAATACTAATAATTAAATCATGAGCAGAACTCTACCCAAACTCAAAATCTTTTCAAAGCCTATCCATTTGACTTTGAACTAGTTCTGTTTCAACAAGAATCCTCAACAAATTAAAATACCTAGATTTTAGGGAAGCCTTAACCGTCAATTCAAAACTAAAAGTTCATTCAAGACATCCCCTCCCTTACAAAACCATTCCCAAATTTTCGATGACTCAGGTAAAATCTGTCCCAAGTCCTTCTTCCGAGGTCATCTCTGATGTTGCTGAAAAACTTAAAAAATAGGTTCATACTGGTTGAGTCTGTGGAGTTGCCAGAAATAATAAGAATAGGTGGTAAAAATTAAATTAAAAAAAAAGAGTGAGGGAGTACGGAGTAATGAGAAAGGGAAAAGGGAAAGAAGTGGCTAATTATTCTCCCACCTCTAAATCTGTTAGAATGACTATTTTTGGAGCTGAACCAGAAAAGGAGGAAGAAAGTAGCAAGAACGCAAGGGGAAGTGAATCAGGAGAAACTGAAGGGTTAGTAAATTTAGGAAAGCACACAGATGAACCTAGTTCATCTACTGAGGAAACCCTGGCGGATTCACTGAAAATGTTAGGCGATAATTACAATCCAAAGAAGAAAAGAGTGGAAAAAAAAGGGAAAGAAAAGGTTGTTGAACCTATTGCGGTTGTTGAAGTGGATGAGATGGACCTGGTCCATCAAAGTGAAAAAGTGACAGAGGTAGAGGCTCAGACCCCTAAGCTCAAGAAAGCCAAGACTTGCTCAAAGAAGTCTTGATCTGTTTCTAAGTCAGCTGAACCGTCCATCTTGGCTAAATGAACCAGGTCTGCAGTTTTTCCAAACCTTAATTTCCTAGCCTGTCTAGAACTTTCAGTGACCCAGATTCAGAGTTTTTTGTTTGTTGCTCATGTTTTAATTATTTTTGTTTCATTTTGTGGATTGTAGCAGAATCATATTCTCTCTATCAATGAAATCTGATTCTTTTTACTCTGATTCAATATCTCTATTTTTTGATAGTTTGAATTCTTAGTTGATTATTGATGATTAATCCATGATTGCATATGCAGTTGCCTCAATGGCCATGAGTAATAATTAATAAATCTGGTAAGTATATCATTTTGCAAACTTTTCGATGATGCCAAAAAGGGGAAGATAGAGTGCTGAACTTTTCAAAAATATAAAAATGTGATATTTATAACCTAACGAACCTGGATTCTCTATGATTATTGCTAAAAACCATACAAACTTCTTTGAAGTGTATACAGGATTTAGCACAGAGTTTGTCATCATCAAAAATGGGGAATTTGTTGACCCATGTCACTGCATAGTTTTGAAGATTGACAAAAGGCTAACCAGTTGAACCAGGTCCATCAGAGCACACATCGTGAACTGACGAGCTGACACATGAATCGTATATGCTTAGGAGATGTTTTGAATATGAAATATCAATGTACCAAGAGATTGTCTCCTAATACGAAAAGGTTGCAAACTGATCTGATTAATTGAAGTCGAATTCAGCAAGGAAAGTAACAAAAGAAAGGAAGTTGAGTTTGGTTCGAATTGGTTCACCCAGGTAGAGTTGAACTGGAATTGGAAGACAAGCTCAAGAACTGACTCTATAAATACTTGATGTATTTCTGCCGAAATTCAACACGCACAAAGCTGAAGTGAATCAAAGTCTGAAAGAAAAATTTCCAGAGTTATTTTTGCTAGCAGAATCATTGTGCGATGCAAAGGCTACAGTTCAACTAGAAGAACCAGTTTCATCAGATTGATTATTGAGTCTAGTTGATTGTAGTAGGAGTTTTTAATATTGTATCTTTAAGCTTTCATAGAAGCAATTTTAATAAGTACGTATTGTTCAAGTTAGAGTTAACTTGAGGTGTGTAGAGATTAGCTAGGGGCTAGTTACTACAAATGGTTAGAGTTAATCCTTAGGGTTACAAAAGAGTTTATTTTGTAAGTCCGTTTGGCTCAGAGTTTTTAAGAGTTGAGCAAATCTTACTGAGGAGTAGGTCGTGGTTTTTTTCACCTTTTGAACCAGGTGTTTTCCACGTAAAAATATATGTGTTTTTACTTTACTGCTTCTTATTATTCTGCAACAGTAGTAGTTGGAACACCAAGAAGAACCAGGTTCTTCAACTGAGACATCACTCGAAAATTGGGTACCACACAAAGTAACCTATCTTCTTGTGTGGTATTGAAGTTTAAAACAACAAGTAGAAATTGACAAAGCCATCAAAGACATGCCAACATACAAAGCTCCAGGGATAGATGGATTTCCTATTGAGTTCTTAGAATTAGTGAAGGATGATGTATATGATGCAGTATAAAACTTCTTTGAGACAGTAAAAATACAGAGGAAGGTGAATTGTACAGCTATCGCTTTTATTCCTAAGGTTAGCTCACCATCACTGGTTAAAGACTATAGACTTATTGCATGTTGTAACACTTTGTACAAAATCATTGCAAATGTGTTACAACTGAGAATTAAGAAGGTGATTGGGAGCACAGTGAGTCAGTCACAATCTACTTTTAAAGAAGGAAGAAGTATTATTGATAACATCTTATTCAGTCATGAACTATTCAAAGGTTACAATATAAAAGGGGTTTCTCCTAGATGTGTCATAAAAGTGGATCTTAGGAAAGCTTATGATACTTCAGATTGGATGTTTTTTAGAAGGATTCTCAGTGATCTTGGCTTTCCATTCAGATTCATTGAATGGATTATGGAGTGTGTCACAACTGTTTCATACTCTCTTGTGCTAAATAGAGGCCTCACTAAGCCTTTACAAGGACGGAGAGGGATCAAACAACGGGAACCTGTGTCCCCCTATCTTTTTATAATTGCAATGGAGTATTTGAATAAGGAAATGATGGTGCTAGCAGAAAATGGAGACTTTAATTTCCATCCTAGATGCAAAAAACTGGGCATAATTCACATTTGCTTTGCAGATGATCTGCTCATGTTCTGTAGGGCAGACATGGAGTCCATCAGGTTATTAGAAGGGGTGTTCCAGGAATTCTCTACAACTTCTGTATTACAACCAAACAAAGATAAAAGCTCCATCTACATGGCAGGGGTGAAGGCAGATGAAAAAAATCTTGAGTATGTTGGGGTTTGAGGAGGGTAAGCTCCTTTTCAGATACTCGGGAGTACCATTATCCTCCAAATAACTTATTGTATAACAATGCTTACCTCTAATAGAGAAGATAATAGATAGAGTAAGATGCTGGTCAACAAGATTACTATCTTATTATGGCAGGCTTCAATTGATAAAAACTGTATTGTTTGGAATTCATATATATTGGCACAAATATTTCTACTTCCTAAGAAAGTCATGAAGATGATAGATGCAGTTTGCAGAACTTTCTTATGGACTGGAGAAACAACTATCACAAGGAAAGCTCTAATAGCTTAGGAACATATATGTAGGCCTACATCTACAGTGGGATTGAATGTCATCAACTTGTGCTTCTGGAACAAGGCTGTTGTGATGAAACAACTATGGGTAGTTGCAATGAAAGAAGACTGCTTGTGGATAAAATGGGTCCACAGTTACTATATTAAGAAGCTGAATTTAGAACATATGAGTACACCTAAGAATGCAGCTTGGGTAATTAGGAAAATAATTGAGATAAAGGAAGACCTGAAGAGACAGCCTATGCAGGGGACTCTGATTGATCATCTGAAGACACTACATGTGCATGGCAGATTTTTCATAAAGAAGACCTACCTTATGCTAATGTCCCAGTACCAGAAAGTCCAGTGGGAGAGCATAATCTTGCTGACAAACATCCATCCCAGATTCAAATTCATACTATGGTTGGCTGCACATGAAAGATTATCTACTATTGATAAGATGAATATAATTGGAATACAGGTGCCACAGGATTGTGCCTTTTGCAAAGCTGCTACTGAAACACTGCATCACCTCTTCTTTGAATGCCAAATTACCAGCAGAGTATGGACCAGATTATTGCTATGGCTAGATATGAAAAGAAGCATCAAGGGACGGATAGAGGAGCTAAATTGGGCAAGCAGACTGGCTAGTAAAAAGACAGGAAAAGGTGCAATCACCAGCTATGTGTTTTCTATGCTTATATACAGTATATGGAGGGAGAGGAACAAGATTCGTTTCCAGCAAAGTGTCTTTGGGGAGCAAAGAATATGTAGAGAAATTGTGCTACATATACACATACGAGGCAGAGGACAACCAAAGTGGCAGCAAACATTACATAGTTTAGACAGATTTGCTTAGAGCTTTATGTAATAATCTGTTTAGTTTTCTTGTTGATTAGCAAAATGACTAGTTGATTAGATGGAAAATGCAATTGTAAGCTAGGATGAGTTTTGTAGATTCTGGATTGTAACTAGTCAACAGTTATACGGCTTTGTACATATATACTTTTGATTAATACAATTTGAGTTTTAATAAAAAAAAAAATAGCGCTTCTTTTTTAATGAGCCTTACGCGTCACAAATATGAATTAATCAGTATTCCAGTACCGAACACCACATGGAAAACAAAACAAATTATTATCTCTCTCTATATTTTAAATTCATATTACATTTTTATATCGTCAATATTTTTTTACTAGGTTATAGTACGTTATTTGCTTTACTTTGAAATTTAATTTAAATTTATTATAAATAAAGATAGTTAGAGCTCGTTTGGACATAGGAAATTTTTTCCTTTTTTCCAAAAAGATTTCACTTTTTTTCTGAAATCAACGTCTGTTCATAAAATTTTTAATTTTTACCTGAAGATGCATTTTGAAATTTTTCAAAAATTTAAAAACTCAAAATTTTCACTCAAATCACTCGCAAAACTTCAAAAATAACCCAAAATATATTCATATCCAAACACAACTCTAAATTTCAAATACCATTTTTACTTAAATTTCTTTTGGGGCATTTGCATCTATACCCGCTTTTTGGGTCACCTTTTAAATTATACTTGCTTTGCAAAAAAAAATTACAAGCGTAGCCACTTTTCGCGTAACTTTAGACATACGAACCTGAAGTAGGTTTGAACTTTATAATGTTTTGCCTGAAGTGTAGCAAAACTTAAGATATTTTTGTATGAAGTTTGGCCTGACTTGCAAAGACAATCACGCAAACTTCAGTTCATAGTGCAAATGGCAAACTTCAGTTCAATAAAACAACAACATATTTTGGCTGAAGTTTTTGTCTGTAACTACTGAACTTCAGCATTATAGTAGTTGAAGCTTTGTTCTGTATTTGCTGAACTTCAATATGTTTTAGCTGAAGCTTTGTTCTGTTTGTGATGAATTTCAGGGCTGAAGTTTGTTTTGTATTTGCTAAACTTCAGCATTCTAGGAGATGGAATTTTTGTTTATATTTGCTGAACTTCAACATTCTTAGAGCTGAACAACAATAAATGTAATAGATCATGATTAGCAACGATTGATGTTGTTCATTTCAAAGATTAAAGAATGAAAAATATTTTCGACTTAAAAATAAGTTACTACAGATAAATTAGAACCAAAAACCAATATGCATGTAAAGCTAAAAGATCTAAGAGGTTAAATTATTGTGAATCAGACCAACTGAACATAATGCGACAAGCAGATATATATGAATCACTAGGCTAGAACGCATAACAATATTTCAATGTTCGACATTCAGAAAATGAAGGAGGAGAAGGAGGAGGATAAAGATGCCTTGAGTTGTTTAAACCATAAGTACAAGTTAAAATATTTTTAAAAAGTGAGTATAGATTAAATGAGACCGATCAAATAGGATATCCCGCGCAATTTTTACATATTTTTTTCACCTTTTTTGGAATTCTACAATTCTTATGTCCAAACGCCCACTTAGATACTGTTGCAGGTTACATTAACAAGGTAGTATAATTTTTTTTTACAATGTCCGTGTATATTCTAAAAATTCAAAACCCCAAAGCCCAAAGGAGTGCTAAAGAAATAGAGCTAATACTATAAACCTTATCGTCTACTCTATCTATCTCCCCTCCTCTCTGCACCAAAACACCTCTTTGTTGTTCTCTTCACAGAGAACTTCCCCTATCTCTTACTATCCTTTTTACTTTATCCCAATTCGATTGAGAAGCGAGGAGTTGTTGACGGTATGGACTCCAAAGATGAAGCGACGTCGTTCACACCTCCAGTCTCTTCTCCTCCTCCTCCTCCTCCAGGTTCTTCTCCTATCAACAATTCCTCCTCTTCTCTTGATTCCCAAATTCAAAATAACGTTGCTAACACTGATACCGAAACTAATAACAGTAATAATAGTTACAATAGTAACGGCGTTAGTGAGGATGGAACACTTGTGAGTGGTGGTCAGCAAGAAAAGATTGTTACGGGCTCTGAAAAGCCCGTTCTTGCTGACCCAGATGAGAAAACCCTAGCAAAATCCGTTGGTGAAGAGCAGCCCAGTGATTCTGCGGAAATTTCGATGCTGAAGTCAGTGAAGCCTGTTTCCGAGGTTTCTATGATTGATGGTGTCGAAAAAGTTGAGATTTTGGGGGGAGAAAAGGGTGAAGGCGTTATGTTGAGTGAGGATTCTGGCGGGGTTGGTGGTTCTATTTCTGAGGGAAATACTGAAGAATTAAACTCAGTTGATGAGTCTAATTCGATTGAGCAGGTGAAAGAGAGTGGTGGTGAGATTGCTGTAGGTACAGAATTGAAAAAGGGTGTGGATGGGTCCACCCAGGAGGAGGTGAAGGAAACTGAGGAGAATGAAAAGGATGAAGCTTTAACTAGTGTTGCTTCATCTAATTTGAAAGGGGCTGTGGAACCTGGTAAGACGGTGGTTGAAGAGAGTGCTACTCATAGTGATGATGCCGAAAAACCCAATAAGGCGGTTGTTGAACCGTTTGAGTCTTTGTTGGTTGAAGAGGACCGTGAGAAGGTTACGCCTGAAGGAGATGCAGTCGTGGATTCTATTGATGTTAATGTCAATGCGTCAGCGCCAGGGGTTGCTGTTGTTGGAGATGTGGAAGAGAATGCTATTCCTAGCGATGATGCCGAAAAACCCAATAAGGAGGTTGTTGAACCGTCGGAGTCTTTGTTGGTTGGAGCAGAAGATGAGAAATTTACTCCAGAAGGAGATGCAGTTGTGGATGCTATTGATGTCAATGTGTCAGCGCCAGGGGTTGCTGTTGTTGGAGATTTGGAAGAGAGTGAAGTGAATGTGTCAGCGCCAGGGGTCGCTGTCGTTGGAGATGTGCAAGAGAGTGAAGTGAATGTGCCAGCACCAGGGGTTGCTGTTGTTGGAGATGTGGAAGAGAGCAAGGAAGTGGAACAACATGTTGAAAGTACTGCTGATGTGTCAGAGTCTTTGTTGATTGAAGCAGATGGTGAGAAATTTACTTCAGAGGGAGATGCAGTTGTGGATGCTATTGATGTCAACGTCTCAGGGCCAGGGGTTGCTGTTGTTGGAGATGTGGATGAGAGCAAGGAAGTGGAAGAACATGTAGAAAGTACTGCTGATGAGAATGTGACATCAGTAAATGGTGTTGGTGAGACCAGACAACTTATTGAAGAGGTGGCTAATATGACAGTTGATGAAGTAGATGTTCAGAAGTCTAAGCCTGTGGTGGATGATAACGTTGCAGCTGCAGAATCCAAGCCTGTGGATAACATTGTTGGTGCTGGAAGTGATGGAAAACTAGATGCTGGAGACGTTCAGACTGGTGATGCGGTAGCTGCTACCGAGGAAATCAAAGAAGCAGATCCTGAAAGTGGTAATAAAAGTCCAGACGTGAAGGATGTCGAAAAGGAACCTGAGCATGCAGTGTCTGAAACTATTTATGCCAACGGTGACCATTCCGAAGGAATCATTGAGGGAGATGTAGTGGAAGCTGAAGTCTCAGGTCAGTCGTCTGCCATATCAAGGTCAATCAGTGGCTCACAGCAAATTCTGGAAGCAGATGGAGAAGCTAAAGATCAAATAGATGAAGAAGCTGAGCGTGAAGGCTCAATTTCAGATGGAGAGACAGACGGTATGATCTTTGGAAGCTCTGAAGCTGCCAGGCAGTTTATTGAGGAGCTGGAAAGGGAATCCGGTGGTGATTCCTATACTGGTGCTGAGGCTTCACATGATCATTCACAGTCAATTGATGGTCAGATCGTCACCGACTCAGATGAGGAGGCTGATACTGATGAAGAAGGAGATGGGAAGGAGTTGTTCGATTCAGCTGCCTTAGCTGCCCTTTTAAAAGCAGCAACAGGTGCTGATTCTGATGGTGGAAACATCACAATCACGTCTCAAGATGGGTCAAGGCTATTCTCTGTTGAACGTCCTGCTGGTCTTGGGTCATCACTCCGGTCGCTGAGGCCAGCTTCCCAACCAAATCGCCCCAATCTTTTTACTCCTTCCAGTCTTCAGAATAGTGGAGAATCTGAGAATAACTTGAGTGAAGAAGAAAAGAAGAAACTGGAGAAACTACAGCAGATTAGGGTCAAGTTTTTGAGGCTTATTCACAGGTTAGGGCTTTCTTCTGATGAGTCCATAGCTGCTCAAGTATTGTACCGGCTGGCACTTATTGCACGAAGGCAAAACAGTCCACTTTTTAGCCTGGAGGCCGCCAAGATGAGAGCACTCCAGCTTGAAGCAGAGGGGGAAGATGATTTGGACTTCTCTGTGAATATCCAGGTTATTGGAAAATCAGGAGTGGGTAAGAGCGCTACCATAAATTCGATCTTTGGAGAGGAAAAAACTCCAATTAATGCATTTGGACCAGCTACCACCAGTGTGAAAGAGATTAGTGGTGTTGTAGAGGGTGTTAAGATTCGGGTATTTGATACACCCGGTCTCAAGTCCTCTGTGATGGAACAGGGTTTCAACCGCAGTGTCTTGTCTTCAGCGAAGAAGTTTACTAAGAGGAACCCCCCCGATATTTTCCTCTACGTTGATCGGCTAGATGCCCAAACTAGAGATCTCAATGATCTTCCTATGCTGAAGACTATCACAAGTTGTCTTGGCCCTTCAATATGGCGAAGTGCCATAGTTACCCTCACACATGGAGCTTCTGCACCTCCAGATGGGCCTTCTGGCTCCCCTTTAAGTTATGAGGTGTTTGTTACTCAAAGGTCTCATGTTGTTCAGCAGTCTATTGGTCAAGCAGTAGGTGATTTACGAATGATGAGTCCAAGTTTGATGAACCCGGTTTCTCTGGTAGAGAATCATCCATCTTGTAGGAAGAATAGGGAAGGGCAGAAGATACTACCTAATGGCCAGAGCTGGAGGCCTCAATTACTGTTATTATGCTACTCAATGAAGATCTTGTCTGAAGCAAGTGCACTCTCAAAGCCTGAAGATCCATTCGATCATCGCAAGCTCTTTGGTTTCCGCACACGCTCACCACCTCTTCCCTACATGCTGTCCTCAATGCTGCAGTCACGTGCACATCCCAAGCTTTCCGCTGAGCAGGGTGGTGATAATGGTGATTCAGACATTGACTTGGATGATTTGTCAGACTCTGACCAAGAAGAAGAAGACGAGTACGACCAGCTTCCTCCCTTTAAGCCTCTTCGGAAGGCTCAACTCGCTAAGCTCAGCAAAGAACAGAGAAAGGCGTATTTTGAGGAGTACGACTATCGAGTCAAGCTCCTTCAGAAGAAGCAGTGGAGGGAAGAGTTGAAAAGAATGAGAGAAATGAAAAATAACAAGGGAAAAGAGGCGGCAATTGAGTATGGTTATGCAGAGGAAGATGCTGATACAGGGGCAGCAGCTCCTGTAGCAGTTCCCCTACCCGACATGGTCCTCCCACCTTCTTTTGATAGTGATAATCCTGCCTACAGGTACCGGTTTTTGGAGCCCACTTCCCAGTTTCTTGCGAGGCCTGTTCTGGACACTCACGGTTGGGATCATGATTGTGGCTATGATGGTGTTAACGTGGAACAGAGTTTAGCCATTGCAAGTCGTTTCCCTGCTGCAGTTACTGTCCAGGTCACTAAAGATAAGAAAGATTTCAGTATCAATTTGGACTCTTCTATTTCTGCTAAGCATGGAGATAATGGATCCACCATGGCTGGCTTTGATATTCAAAGCATAGGAAAGCAACTTGCATATATTGTCAGGGGAGAAACCAAATTCAAAATCTTGAAGAAGAACAAGACTGCTGGTGGAATTTCTGTCACATTTCTAGGTGAAAATGTGGTTACAGGGCTTAAAATTGAGGACCAAATCACCTTAGGCAAGCAATACGTTCTAGTTGGCAGCGCTGGCACTGTTCGATCTCAGAGTGACACAGCTTATGGTGCCAACTTTGAACTGCAGAGAAGGGAGGCAGATTTTCCAATTGGTCAGGTGCAATCTACATTGTCTATGTCTGTCATAAAGTGGAGAGGTGATTTGGCTCTAGGATTCAACAGTATGGCGCAGTTCGCGGTTGGACGTAATTCTAAGGTAGCTGTTCGAGCAGGAATCAATAACAAGCTCAGCGGGCAAATAACTGTGAGGACAAGCAGTTCAGACCACCTCTCTCTTGCACTTTCTGCTATAATTCCAACTGCAATTGGCATCTACCGGAAACTTTGGCCTGATGCTGGCGAGAAGTACTCGATCTACTAAATTTCATTTTCATTTCAGCATTTTTGGTTAATTGAACTTTGTAATGTCGTATTATCTTGTCATTCTATTGAATAATGCTTCTGTCATTTATCCATCCATGTAGGATTCCTACTCGTATCAGTTTTGCGTGATTAAATGTACTTTTCTACAAGATGAAATCAAGAGGTTCGTTTTGCTTAATTTCTCTTTGTTGGTTGTTGTGTTACCTTCTGTTTTGAAGAAAGCAATTTAAGTTGTTGTGTTACCTTCTGTTTTCTTTTACTGATAGGAGTTTATTCTGCTTTCAAATGTTGTCCTTTTAATTTGCTTTTATTCAACAACGTCCTAGAAAGAGGGTCCAAAAGGACATGACATTTTTCTGACTTTCTGGTTTTGTTTTGGAAATAATGCCGTTTTACTTGTTCATTTTCAAAGAGGTGTTTAATGCTGTGTAAATAAAGGAATAAAAGTTGGCTTTTCGACCTTTTTGTGCTTCTATAAAGCATACTTTGAAGATCGCTTAAAACTACTTGAAAGTAGATATTGAAAAAACGTTTTTCTTTTCTTTTTTCCTTTCAAATAAAAGCATGCAAGAAAATAACGACACCTTTCCTTTACCTTTCTATACCATTATTTAACAGATATTAATATTTTCGACAAGTTTCTATGCTGTATATTTTCTGTAGCAGGTGGGTAAGCTTGTATATTTTACACAAAAATGGGCGAAACAGCCTTACAATCATAGTAGGTGCAAGTCATTTTCTGCTCTTGCTTCTTCTTCATATCACTTGTCCTATCACACGGGAAAAAATTATTTACTCTTTGCTCTTGTAACAATCGCGAATCAGAATCTCCCCATGCCTTTTCCTTCTTCCTTTTATTTTTTAATTACTACTTTAGGTTAGGGGGAAAGGGTTGTTGCCTTTACTGATGGGTTTTATACCCTTCACGTGAAGTACACAAATAACTCTCAAAGTAGATGATCTTGAATTTTGCTTTCGCTTGCTTAATTGGTAGAACTTCGAGTTTAACAAGTATTACTTCTCGCTTGCCCCATGAGCAACACTTTTAACTTTTGACCTTGAAGTGAATCAAAGTCGGGTTTTTACTTGGCGAAGCTAAGATTAATCGAGAAATATTATTGTTCGAAACTTAAAAAAGTGGTCTCTCTAAATATTCTCTTCTGATTGTACCCTATGGTTCTTTGGGAATGTCCCACATAAATTGGAGGAAAGATGAGAAAAAGAGGCATGTAATATTCTATATGATAAGAACACTTGCGAAAGGATAAGCTCTCACGAAAAATACAAAGAACTACTTTTTGAAGATATTCAACCTTTTGTGGATTATTTATTGTCATTTCCATCAGATCCAAGAAAGTGCACAATATTCTCTCATACTCTTGTCATTCATCATTGTCAGAGAAAAGAATTCTTTACCCTCTTCAATATTGGGTGAATCTTTCTCCCTATTTACATTTATTGTCATTTAATGTTATTTAATATTTGATCTTCTTACATACTACTACATCCAGACATATTTATTGATAACTCCTTTATTCTACTATACCACTGTTCTTATTATTTATCTAAGATCTGGGGTTATTAGCTCTAACTAGGATTGACTCTTCTTAATAGCCTATTAATTTGTTTAACCAAGGATTATCATCTTTTAGTTAAACAATTTGGCGCCGTCTGTGAGGATTTCCTAGTCAAAGTTTTAGTTTCTTCCAGATCTAAAAAAAACACAACACAAAATCTCGTCTTTTCCCGCATGCATAGTCTAACATGGCAGGTAAGGGAGAGGAAAAAATAAAAGCAGTAGTCGTTCTTACTACTAACCTCCTAAACACCATCAATGAGGTCCCTGAAACAGACGAAGAGAACGCGACGCCAAACGCCTCCCCTAGGCGGAGTGGTTCACCCCTCCCTCTCGGCAGCGTCACAACCTCACAAGAAAAAGGGGCCTCCACGTGCACAATGGAAGATGCACCACCAGCAGTGAAAAAGCTACTCGAAGCATGGTTGACAAGCACGCTGACCAGTGTACTCGACAAACTCACCCAAAGGACGAACATGGAAGATACGAGATTTTGTGTCGCACCAGCGACAGATGAGCAACACAACCTTCCTCCTGTAACAAGTATCACTCAGAACGTTAATGATGCAGGTAGAGATACCCTCACAAAAATTCTGAGAAAGATGGAGGAGATGGAGAACGAGAACAAAATGCTCCGCAACCAAATGAAAGAGCACCAAGAAAGGGTAGACAAAATACCGGGCGCCCCAAAGCTCTTACGAAAACGGGATGACAGCCAGTTAGTTGAGCAACCGTATAGTGACAAAGATGCACCACACGCCATACCTAAAACCTTCAAACTGCCGCCCTATTTGAAAAAATACGACGGTACGATGGACCGTGAGGATCATGTGATTCACTACGTCACGGCAGTGAAAGGCAACGACCTCACCAAAGAACAAGTGTCTTCTATATTGCTGAAGAAGTTTGGTGAGACCCTCATGGGGGGAGCACTAACTTGGTACTCACAGTTACCGGCTCGCTCCATAGAAATATTCGAGGAGATGGCCGACAAGTTTGTCACTGCCCATGCTAGAGCTAAGAAAGCAGAGGCGAGGGTGAACAACATATTTTCCATTAAACAGTCACTCGACGAAGGACTAAGGGACTTCCTCGCCCGATTCAACCGTGTGAGAATGACTCTCCCAAATGTATCAGAGGGGATGGCGGTAGCGGCTTTCCAAAACGGTCTAAACAGGAGCGGTTCGCGGTGACCAGAAAATCTCTAAGCCAACTCATGAAATATCCCCCAACCACTTGGGACGAGATACACAACGCCTACTGTGCCGAGGTAAGAGCTGAGGAGGACGACCTCAACGGACTAACCCAACGGTTGATCTCAGTCCAAATGGAGTCGAGGAAGGACCGCAGAAATGATAACAGAAGGGACCATGCAGAAACGATAACAAAAGGGATCAATTCTGGAATCAGACTTGCTATTAATGTGGGTATCTCCATTTCGAGAGTGGGGTCCGCAGCTCAAATAAAAGTCATGAAATAAGTAACTGGTAAATTAAAATTAGAACTAGCACAATTCGCAGAATTAGAAGCCTTTGCACAATTTGCTTCTGCATGATAAGTAAAACGTTATGTCTTGCACCCATCCTTTTAAACACTGTTTAAGACCCTAAAACAAACGAAATGAGTAGTTACTCACTGAAATTTCATAAGCGACAAATAGGAGCACACTAATACAATATATGTAGGAATTAGGTGAACGGCTTATGATATAAAAATAACAATTGGAGTAGTACTTTTTTTCACTACATATAATAATGTAGGTAACAAACGAGGCATTTGCATCTATACCCGCTTTTTGTGTCACGTTTTAACTTGTACCCGCTTTGAATTTTTTTTTGCAAGTGTACCCACTTTTTCGCATAACTTCAGCATACGGGGCTGAAGTAGCAAAGCCAATCACGCAAAACTTTAGCATTCTAGTAGACAGGCCTGAAGTAGCAAGTGTGCTGAACCAAGTGTGCTGAAGTTTTTGTTTGTAATTGATGAACTTAAGCATAGTAGCTGAAGTTTTGTTCTCTATTTGCTGAAGTTTTTGTTTAACTTGTGCACGTCTTAACGCAAAACTTTTGTTTGTAATTGCTGAAGTTTTTGTTTTGTAACTGGCGAACTTCAGCTCTAGAGCTGAAGTAGCTGAAGTTTTGTTATCTATTTGCTGAAGTTTTTGTTTAACTTGTGCACGTCTTAACACAAAGCTTTTGTTTGTAATTGCTGAAGTTTTTGTTTTTGTAACTGGCGAACTTCAGCTCTAGAGCTGAAGTTTTTGTTTTGTAACTGGCGAACTTCAGCTCTAGAGCTGAAATTTTTGTTTTGTAACAAGCGAACTTCAGCTCTGATAAACATATTTATGGTAATCATCCCATGAACTGAATTTCCATTGCAGCACCAACAACAACATAAAAAGAAGAAGAAGAAGAAGAAGAAGAATAAGAAGAAAACGAAGGAGAAGAAGGAGAAGGAGAAAGAGAAAAAGGGCTAAAGTTATTTAAAAAGTGGGTACAAGTTAAAAGTTCTTAAAAAAATGGGTATAGGTTAAATGGGGGCGATCAAATAGGGCGCCCTATGCAATTTTTACGTAACAAACAAGGTCTAAGTATTAACCCAGCGGTCTATTAAAGCCCAATGGGCCCATCCCAGTCCACCTACACATTACATACTGAAAAAAAATTAAAGAAACGCAAAAATAGTCATTTTATGTGCTGTATATTTTCTATAGTAGGTAGCTATGCTTGTATATTTTTTAACACAAAAATGGGAGAAATAGCCTTAGGATCCTAGTGGGTGCAAGTCATTTTCTGCTCTTGCTTCTTCTTCTTATCACTTGTCCTATCACATGGAAAAAAAATATTTACTCTTTGCTTCTGTAACAATCGCAAATCAGAATCTCCCCTTGCCTTTTTCTTTTTCTTTTTCTTTTTTAATTACTACTTTAGGGTAGGGAGGAAAGGGATGTTACCTCTACTGATGAGTTTTGAACACTTCACTTCAATGGGGTGAAGTACACAAATAACCCTTAACGTTGATGATCTTGAATTTTTGTCTCTGCTTGCTTAATTGGTAGATTTTTAAGTTTAACAAGTATTGCCTCTCGCTTGCCGCATGAGCATCACTTTTAACTTTTGACCTTGAAGTGAAACAAAATCGGGTTTCTACGTGGCCAAGCTAAGATTAATTGAGAAATATTATGGTTCGAAACTTAAAAAAGTTGTCTCTCTGCTCTTTCAGGATTAAGTAATGACAAATAAGCTGATATGACCTAACTCAACTCTAAAAGCTAGTTTATGATATGAGGATTGCCCAAGTCCCCCATTCCTTAGCCAATGTTGAAGCATGAATAATATAATATGAGGGTCCAACAATGGTACAAAGAATCCGACTCTGATACCATGGCAAGGAAATGAAGCTTGGACCTACCCAACTCTAAAAGCTAATTCATGAGGCGAAAATTGTCCGAGCCATAAAAGGAGACCAAATCCGTTAATCTCCCATTCCCAGCGACAAAGATTCTTAACGCTCTAGGACGCTCACGAGACTGATATGTCCCATGTTCAACTAGTGGCGCTTTATGCCTTGGAATGTTTGCTAGATAAACTCTGAAACCTCTAAATTCTTATATTTTGTTCAAGTATTAGACTAAAAGTAGATATAATATGGTTTTGTTCCATAATCTAAAATATGGTGATATAGAATATTATTGAACATGTACTTTGTTAAACTCTAGAGCGTAAATTTGTTGGAGCTTGCCCGTCCCACCCCATGATAAGTAAAACACTCTGTCCCGCACCCATCCTTTTAAACACTGCTTAAGACCCTAAAATAGACGAAATGACAATTAGGAGCACACTAAGAGCCCGTTTGGATGAGATTGTTGTAAGTGACTTTTAAGCCAAAAGTCATAAGTTATGAATTCTAGCTTTTGGCTTTTGACTTATTTTTGTCATTTTAGCTTAAAAACAAGTGCTTAAAAGTACTCTTTTACTTTAACCAAACACTACAAAATGACTTAAAAATACTTAAAATAAGCCAATCCAAATAGACTCTAATACAATATATGTAGGAATTAGGTAAACGACTTATGATATAAAGATAACAATTGGAGTAGTACTTTTTTTCACTACAGATAATAATGTAGGTAACAAACAAGGCCTAACTTATTAACCCAGTGGCCTATTAAAGCCCAATGGGCCCATCCCCAGTCCACCCACACGTCACATAATGAAAAAAAATCAAAGAATCGCAAAAATGGTCATTGCGCCAAAGTAACAGAACCGTCACTAATGGAAACGGAATGCCCGTTCTCCGCGGCAGCGCCGCCTTCAAACACCTTCGCGATCCTCTCCAGAGGAATAATCGGAAAATAATACGCCGCCGCGTAGCCTCTCTCCGACGCATACACCACAGCTTGATTGTATTTCTCGCTCCAATAAGCAGCCGTCGGCACCAAAATCTGAGCCACTTGAGGGAACAGAGGAAGCCTGTTCAAAGACCGCCAAGCCGAAACCGCATTCTTCTCTGCTAGTGGCTCGTACTTTGCGTGTAGCTCTTTGGCTGTAGGTTCGTACTTTGTGTAAAGCGCTTTTGCTACGCTGCTCGCCGTATCTACTAAACCATCGCGCTGTACCTCGCCGGCGAGATCTCGAGCTAATTCAGGAGCCTTCTGAGCCAGCAACATAGCTTGGCATGACGCCTGCTTCAATAAATAAGGTACATGGCGATCTACTTCGTTCATCAAATCTTCAACCTGCATATTTCGTCACTCGCTGATCAGATAACAATCCATTTAAAATGTTTGATACTTTTAGGCGGAATTTGTTTGTGGATTCACAGAATCGAGCTTCCAAGTTAACATTTCATATAAAATTGAAAGCAAAGTTCGAAATCAAAACTTAAAAGACAAAATTCAAGTCGAAGTTGTGATTTCAAGCTATATTTCAACTATTCCCCACTCCCAAAATTTTCTATCTTCACAATTTTTTTTGAACTTCAACTTCTAATACAAGTCCGAACATTGACAATTTTCCCGATTCAAACAATGTTTTAAAAAAAAAAAAATTGAATAAGACAAAAACGAAAATTATACTAGTATTTATCCTCAGGTTCTAAATATATTTCTCTAAAATTTAATTTGAAAATTAAATCAATTTAGTCCAATTTAATATTGAAAATCAATTAATTTTTCACTTTATAATGAAAAAGTGGCAGATGAATTGAAACAAGAAAAAAAAAAACACTTTGTACTCGCTGCCCATGAGCAACCTATTCAATTTGCCCATACGTACCCATACTTTGTACAACCTGACCATACTTTCACTTTATAATGAAAAAAGCATTTATATTTTAAGAATGTCAAAACCTTGAAGTCGACGAACTTGAGGAGATCGAAAGGCACGTCGTGGAATTTTTCGTAAACCGGTCCGATGACGGTTTTAACAGTGGCTTCTACAGCTTCGACTCCAGGTTTCAGTGGCCCGGAGTTTCCTTTGGCGTATTCGTACAAAGTGGAGAAGCAAACTATCACATAGATCGCTGTAACTTGAACGAAATCCAGATATTTGAGTTTCCTCTCATCCTCTGCAACCTTCAATTATAAACAATTAGAATCTCAGCATATGGTTTGAGATTTACATGTGAAAACACATCTACATATTAGAATGAGCGTACCGGGAAAAAGGAAAAAAGCAACTGAGTATACTACTCTACTACGCGACATGCATAAATTAATCTGTTACAGAACCTTTGTTCATAAGGATTCATTTAGGCTGTGTTAAGAAAGTGAAATTTGGGCCAATTCAATTTCAAAAGCTTACTCATGAGATAAAAATTGTCAGGTCCGTTTAAGAAGGCAATAATGCATTTCCTCAATTACTAGTATGAGATAATTTAACACATCTAGCACGTTTAGATCTGAACATATAAGGTGTGGACAACATAACATGAGGCTTTGAGATTTCAATAAGTTTGACTAGTACAAAATGAACATTGGTCTGACTTAATCCCAAAATTTCAAAAGTTAATCTCATGAGTGTTGAAAAATACTCCTATATAAGAAGATAACAAATCAGTCGCTAAATGTAAGACAATCAAAAAATAGTGGTGGTCGTATGCAAGTACTGCCTAAATAAATACGAATTGGAGAAAGTAGGAAACTATAAGTTTGTTATGGCGTTGGGGAGAGGAGAGGAGACGAAAAAGGCATGGTGTACTTACTGCATCAGTAGGAGGTGGCTTGGCTGCTGCGTCGGCCATGGTGCAGAAAATGGGATGGAGTGATGGAGAAAACTCGCCCCTCTTTTTGGAGTTGCACAAGACAAGGAAGCTTCGAAAAGAGAGGTTGTTACCAAGTCCCTTTTTATAGCCGGCAGGGATCGTGTGCGGAGAACTCGATGAATAATTACCGTATGAAAACATCCTACCTTTGAGGAAGGTTTACGTTATTCTCACGTGATTGGCTATCTGTTCTCACATCTTGACAGAGTCACGCATATTCCCCTTTGATTACTTAAAATCTTTGTTTACCAATTTACATATTTTAAGTTTAACAGGATCTGGTTCGGTGTACTAGTAACTTTTAGCAACATTCAGTTTAGCTTCTCTAGACTTAAAATTGATTCGCTATTATTCTTTTCCTTAATTCCATTTATTAGTATGATGGTTTCACGAGTTGAAATGAATTTGTGATCACGTCCAACTCTAGTTCTAAAAAGGATAAGCGATCGTTGTAAATATAATTTAATTTATGAGTACATGGTCGAATCCCACAGAGAACTTAAGCTTAGCTATAGCTATTTAGTATCCTTAAGAAAATAAGTTCGAAACATTTTTGAGTGATAAAGATTAAGATTTTTGTTTTAAACTACTTAACTAAAAAAAAATATTAAAGTAATACGATTATCAACTAGAGAGAAATATGTGAATTGAAGAGAAAAAAAAGCCTAGGATTATGATTTCCTCAATTATCAAGATGAATGCTTAACGTGTTCAATATAATCACATTGATTTATTCTCCATTGATCGTGTGTTCTCCTGTTACCACAATTATCTCTCGATCAAAAGCAGTAATTTTCTAGAATTATTCTCTCTGAACTAACCCTAGCTAGCAATTCAAGCAACTCACAAAGATCGTGTTAAAGCTTCATTATCTCTAATTCCACTTTTAAAATCAAGTAATTAATTTCTTAACTTACTCAGAAGTGACACTGTTCAACAACAACCTAATCAAGTATTCTTTTTCAAGCAACACATGATAAATATGCACAGTTAATCGATGGACATTCAATTAATAATAATCAAAACGTAGTTGAACAAATAGATTATTAAAACGGCTAATTATAAATAAACATGGTCAATAATTCACCCAATAATTAATTCCATCAAAACCCTAAAAGAAGGTTTAGCTACTCATGCTATTACTAAAAACACATAAACCATTATCAGACCAAAATCCATAGAAATAAGGATAGAATAGTATAGAAAAACTCTTCGATTCGTCTTGTGGAATGGACTTGAGGATTTTCAGGGCTCAATTTTACTTCAATAATGGTGTTCCTTGCCTTCTCAGACCAAGAATGTGGCTGAAATAAGGGTTGTAAGCTTTTATATAGCCAATTGACTAAGTTGCCCCTCAAGATAAAATGCAGACAAATTTGCCCTTGTGCTAGTTGAATTTTTCAGATTTTCCTGTGCTTTTCGAAGTTGCTTCACTGCATGAGTCCGATTTTCCTTTTATTCAAAAATTATCTTTTAGCTTCATTATTGCTCAAATCACCTTTATTCTTCACTCTTGGCTTCTATATAATAAACTTCAACAATTAAGCTTAATTGGTCATCTTTCAACCTTAAAAACACCTAAAAACACATCGAAGTAGGGGTAAAACATATTCGATTACATGCAAATATCACATATTATCAAGTTGCAATTGAATGTTTGTAGCATGTTGTCGTTTGTATCCGAGCTCGTCTCATTTAGGGTGCGTTTGGTATGAAGGAAAATATTTTATGATATATAAATATTTTTAAATTTTTTATAGTTGATTGGCTTAAATATTATGGAAAAAATATTCCTTATGAACTCATTTTTCTCCAATTGGAGGAATTTTTCTCTACCAAAAGCAGGAAAAATATTTTTCAGAACTCATTTTCAACCTTCCCCGGTCTTATTTCTGGAAAGCCACTTTATTGTCACATTCTACATGCGAGTGTTTGATACCAATAGATAAAACCAAATTAGTACCATGTAACAGACACCAAAGTTCAGCACGAAGGATTGAGCAATTATCCCAATGTTAGTTCTAATTATTTTGACATAGTACAATGTCCTTGGATTCTTTGAGTTGAGGTATCAGTTTTCCCTTTTACAAGTTATAAGGAAATAAGCAAAACCGAATTAGGCAATAATACTATTTGAGGAATCACTAGAATCCGAACTAGTCACAATGCCTTTCAATCGTTCGATATCTAAGTTTGAAAACTCATACGCATAGACGTTAAAGAAAGATGAACTTGGATAAGCACAGCGTGAGCTTATTGAGACAAAAGTATCCAAGAGATCATTATATATAATTTGAACAGCAATTTGTAAGGTAACTATACAGCCCTGAGCCCTCTTAAACCTTCCTGTTCCTTGTTGAAAGTATATATTGAAGCGGCCTAATGGGAGTAAGATGATAGATATTATTTTCTTTGAAGTAATGTATTAGTAACTTCAAATAAATGGGTCACTTCTCTTTCCTTGCTCTATTTTTTTCCAGAAGATAAATGATAAAAGAAGAAAGATGGGAGTTATAGTATATTAGTATATCATCAATGCGTATCCTGTCGCACCCAGTACCCCACTGATTGATATGAGGAAGTTGGAAAATGGCTAGAATGGTGCGGCACAGTGATCGAGGTTGGTGTATGCCTCACTGGCTCGCCATCTCCTTATTGTAATCTCCTTCCGATCCGATCTTTTCCATCGGTCCAAAATATACGTCTTCTAGAGAGTGATGGGTTTATTCTAATCATGTCCTACTGCCCCTTGCAGATAGCGATAAGGTTCTCTATTTTTCTCCTTTCCTGTGCGACTCTTTGTTTGACTTGTCTTTGTCTCGTGCATAACTTATTAGAAAATCAGAAGAATTATTAGAAGAAACAGAAAATATATAAACGATAAGAAATATTTCGAATCCATAATTTTCTTGTGTGTCCTTAAGGAATTTTAACTCCCTCACAAGTTATCAAGGTAATGGATTAAATCTTCCCAGGATGAAACGGAATAACCTTCCTGCAACAGTGGCAATACAAACTGCAGGATATCAACAAACTCAAAGAACGGAGCAAACTCACACTTACGAATTTGAGAGAGAGGGAAAAAGTGTCTGTTCAGGAAGGAAAACAACGTTCAGCAAAGACAACATTTTTGGATTAGTTAATTCCGTTAATGAAATGACTGACATTTAATTAATTATTAAATAATTAATTAAATAAACTTTGTCCANAACCACAAATCCTTCAGGTTGGTTCATGTAAATTTCTTCCTCCAGATCACCATATAAGAAGGCTGTTTTTACATCCATTTGATGGATTTGAAGACCATACAAGGCGGCTAACGCTATTAGCATCCGAATGGATGTAATTCTTGTTACCGGTGAGTATGTGTCAAAATAGTCAAGACCTTCTCGCTGTGTAAATCCTTTGACAACAAGTTTTGCCTTATATTTGTCAATAGTAGCATCGTCTTTCATTTTCTTCTTGAAAATCCATTTAAAACCCAAAGTTTTGTTACTTGGAGGAAGATCAACCAATTCCCAAGTGTGGTTGCTCAATATGGATTCTATTTCACTATTGACAGCCTCTTTCCAATATTGTGCTTCTGAGGAAGACNCCCCTCACAAGTTGCCAAGGTAATGGATTAAATCTTCCCAGGATGAAACGGAATAACCTTCCTGCAACAGTGGCAATACAAACTGCAGGATATCAACAAACTCAAAGAACGGAGCAAACTCACACTTACGAATTTGAGAGAGAGGGAAAAAGTGTCTGTTCAGGAAGGAAAACAACGTTCAGCAAAGACAACATTTTTGGATTAGTTAATTCCGTTAATGANATTTCCCACCATTTCCCAATTCACACTCTTAGACTTTTAAGCCCAATGCTTAAAGTCTTTAAGCCCAATGCTTAAAGTCCAACAATCCCCCACATGAATGGGAATGGCTGTAACAAGAATGATCATAGATGGACGCTGTGTGATTTGCAAGTAAGGATTAATTGCATCTGGATAAGTAGGTTTCCCTTTGAACTTTCCGTAGTGAACATATGTCGGATATACTCGGTCAATCGGTAGATTTGATATCTTTGAACCGTCGAACTTTAGTGTATACCTAGACAACCATATGTCACACAACCAACCCTTAACCGTCTTTTGGTTCTCATTGTTGTGTTCGTTTCAGCCATGAACACCACCTGGTTTTATAAGTGCGTAGAGAATTGGCCTTACAGAATTCTCATTGAAGCGGCTTCACTTCACACTTACATAGGTGATTCCTAAACGTGTAATCTTTTAGATTGACACCACATCAAACTTAGGTAATCATTAAAGAACGTGTAAAGTTCTATCCTTGTTAATATACATTGTCTTCATCACTAGAAGGGACCAAAAAACAAAAAAAAATTACTTTGACAATGTTGAACCGGTCAATCACAACTTTGTTTGAGCTCCTTGAACCTAGATCTCGGAATATCCAAAATTCTAGGTAGAGTTACCGCCATGATGACTTGTCCTCGACCATAGTCCCATTCTCTTAGATGATTTTTCAACTCCCTCTCTAGTTAAGCCTTTTGTAAGCGAATCCGCCATATTATCCTTTGATCTTACATAATCAATAGTGATAATGTGATTGGGACAAAGCCAGACAACGGTGTTATGTCTTCGCCGTATATGACGAGACTTTCCGTTATACATAACGCTCCCTGCCCTTCCTATTGCAGCCTCACTATCGCAATGTATGCATATAGGAGCCAAAGGTTTTGGCCAGAATGGAATGTCTTCTAAGAAGTTTCGAAGCCATTCAGCTTCTTCACCGGCCTTATCCAAAGCTATAAACTCTGATTCCATTGTAGAGCGAGCGATGCACGTCTGCTTGGAAGACTTCCAAGATACTGCTCCACTGCCAACAGTAAAGACATATCCACTTGTGGACTTTGTTTCTGTTNAACGCTATTAGCATCCGAATGGATGTAATTCTCGTTACCGGCGAGTATGTGTCAAAATAGTCAAGACCTTCTCTCTGTCTAAATCCTTTGACAACAAGTCTTGCCTTGTATTTTTCAATAGTGCCATCGTTTTTTATTTTCTTCTTGAAAATCCATTTAGAACCCAAAGTTTTGTTACCTGGAGGAAGATCAACCAGCTCCCAAGTGTGGTTGCTCAATATGGATTCTATTTCACTATTGACAGCCTCTTTCCAATATTGTTCTTCTGAGGAAGACATTGCTTCCTTGAAGGTTCGAGGTTCATTTTCTAGCAGAAAAGTCAGAAAATCTGGACCGAATGAAGTAGATGTCCTATGACGTTTACTTCTTCTCGGATTTTCCTCATCAGGCATACCATCTGTTGTTACCTCCCGAGGTCGTTTTGACTTTTGANGTTAATGAAATGACTGACATTTAATTAATTATTAAATAATTAATTAAATAAACTTTGTCCAAAAAATAATCTTATCGATCGATCATTTCACAAATCCAAATTCAAATCCGAAGCCGAGCGAGCGAGCGACGACGACGCGAGGAACATCCTCTTCAACTCCTTTTAAGAGCTCTAAGATGTGATCCTATATTTATACACACAAGTGTAGTTGTCTTTCACA
>ML377255.1:76003-96396 GCA_005239525.1 Nicotiana knightiana | reverse complement strand
GGAACCACAAACCCTTCAGGTTGGTTCATGTAAATTTCTTCTTCCAAATCACCATTTAAGAAGGCCGTTTTTACATCCATTTGATGGATTTGAAGACTATACAAGGCAGCTAACGCTATTAGCATCCGAATGGATGTAATTCTCGTTACCGGCGAGTATGTGTCAAAATAGTCAAGACCTTCTCTCTGTCTAAATCCTTTGACAACAAGTCTTGCCTTGTATTTTTCAATAGTGCCATCGTTTTTTATTTTCTTCTTGAAAATCCATTTAGAACCCAAAGTTTTGTTACCTGGAGGAAGATCAACCAGCTCCCAAGTGTGGTTGCTCAATATGGATTCTATTTCACTATTGACAGCCTCTTTCCAATATTGTGCTTCTGAGGAAGACATTGCTTCCTTGAAGGTTCGAGGCTCATTTTCTAGCAGAAAAGTCAGAAAATCTGGACCGAATGAAGTAGATGTCCTTTGACGTTTACTTCTTCTCGGATTTTCCTCATTAGGCATACCATCTGTTGTTACCTCCCGAGGTCGTTTTGACTTTTGATAGGATGATTCACTTCCCTTTTTATATGGATAAATAGTTTCAAAGAATTCAACATTGTCTGATTCTATTATCGTATTAATGCGGATCTCAGGATTTTCTGATTTATGACCCTGAAACCGATATGCCTTGCTATTGGTTACATATCCAATAAATACACAATCAACCGTTTTTGAACCTATCTTCACCCTTTTAGGCTTAGGAACTTGTACTTTAGCTAAACACCCCCACACTTTGAAGTATTTCAAGCTGGGTTTCCTTTCTTTCCATTTTTCGTACGGGATGGACTTTGTTTTACTGTGGGGTACACGGTTGATTATTCGATTTGCTGTAAGTATAGCTTCCCCCCACAAGTTCTGTGGTAAACCAGAACTTATTAACAAGGCATTCATCATCTCCTTTAATGTTCGATTCTTTCTTTCCGCAATTCTGTTAGATTGAGGAGAGTAAAGGGCAGTTGTTTGGTGAATAATTCCATTTTCCAAACATATTTGTTCAAAAGGAGATTCATATTCTCCACCCCTATCACTTCTTATCATTTTGATATTTTTGTTAAGTTCTGTTTCAACTTCATTCTTGTATTANACCAATGTGGTACAAAGTTTATGACAAAAGCTCACTTGATTCAAATTTTCATTTCCCTCCATTTTATTTCCCACCATTTCCCAATTCACACTCTTAGACTTTTAAGCCCAATGCTTAAAGTCTTTAAGCCCAATGCTTAAAGTCCAACAATCCCCCACATGAATGGGAATGGCTGTAGCAAGAATGATCATAGATGGATGCTGTGTGATTTGCAAGTAAGGATTAATAGCATCTGGATAAGTAGGTTTCCCTTTGAACTTTCCGTAGTGAACATATGTCGGATATACTCGGTCAATCGGTAGATTTGATATCTTTGAACCGTCGAACTTTAGTGTATACCTAGACAACCATATGTCACACAACCAACCCTTAACCGTCTTTTGGTTCTCATTGTTGTGTTCGTTTCAGCCATGAACACCACCTGGTNGCATGCCATAAAGTGTTTGACTCAACTAAGTAAGAAGAAGCTTCAACTTTATTGATAGGAATAGCTATTACATTTAGCTTAAAAAGGCCCTCATTCAGGTAACCTTTGCCTACATACATATCATTCTTACTTAAAACAACACTATTGGAAACAAATACACACTTAAATCCATTTTTGACAAGAAGTGCTGTAGATACTAAATTCTTGCGAATTTCTGGAACATGGAGAACTTGATTTAAAGTCACAATTTTTCCGGATGTCATCTTCAATGCAATCTTGCCAATTCCCTCGATTTTGGCCGTAGATGAATTTCCCATGAAAAGAGTTTGTTCGGGTCCTGCAGGAGCATAAGAAGAGAATAAATCCTTGTTTGCACAAATATGGCGGGTGGCACCAGAATCAATCCACCACTCTCTTGGATTTCCTACCAAGTTGCATTCAGACAACATGGCACACAAGTCCTCCACTTCAACCACATTTGCTTGATTCTTCTTCTTTTGTAACTCTTTCTTTGGAGCGCGACAATCTATGGCCTTATGTCCGGGCTTTCCACAGTTGTGACAACTACCTTTGAACTTTTTCTTGTTCGGGTAATTCTTTGGTCCAGATGCCTGCTTTCTCTTCTTTTTATTTCCCGGTGCTTCCTCAACAATATTAGCTCCCATTATTGCCGAGTAGCCACGTGACTTCTTTTCAGCATTTTTGTTGTCTTCTTCTATCCTTAGACGAACAATTAGATCCTCAAGTGCCATCTCTTTGCGCTTGTGCTTCAAGTAGTTCTTAAAGTCCTTCCATAAAGGAGGTAACTTTTCAATGAAGGCAGCAACTTGAAACGCCTCATTTATGACCATACCTTCAGCAACAAATTTATAATTAATAACACTATCAATATTATTAATAAAATTATTGACTCGGGTCATACCTTCAGCAAGGAGGTCATGCACGATGACTTGTAATTCTTGGACTTGAGTGATGACCGACCTGGTGTCAATCATTTTAAACTCCAAAAATTTTGCAGCAACGAACTTCTTAAGTCCAGCATCCTCGGTCTTGTACTTTTTCTCAAGAGCGTTCCATAACTCTTTTGAAGTTTCCATGACACTATAGACATTATACAAGCCATCCTCCAAGCAACTTAAAATGTAATTTCTGCATAAGAAATCAGAGTGTTTCCATGCTTCAATAACCACAAATCGTTCAGCCTCAGGAGTATCTTCTCCAATGACTGGAACATCCTCCTTGATGTATCGTTGCGGGCTTAGCGTAGTTAGATAGAAAAAAATCTTCATCTGCCAACGCTTGAAGTCTGTACAGGAAAATTTCCCGGGTTTTTCTGCCGGTGCCATTGTATGTGCTGGTCTTGACGAAGCAACAGTACTCGATGAAGCACCCGTTCCAGCAGTACTTCCATTACTTTGGTTTTCATTCGTCATGTTTATGTTAAGTTGGAAACAAACAGAACTTTGTTAAATCAGTGAAGTTTTGATATCTTCAAACTGAATACCAAACCAAACATACAACACGTAACAATGGTGAAGTTTTTATATACTTCAAACCCGTACGTTTATTAGTCCGGTAAAGTTTTGATATACTTTAAACCGGACAGAACAATTATTGGAGTAGAAAGCACAAGGCTTTAGTCTCCAAACCAAATATATATAACAGTTCAATATAATTTTCACCACAGAAACGTTAATTTAAAATTCCTTAAGCTTATTATCTCCTCTTTGTTAAAACTAGAAAATCAGATGAACTGTTAGAAGAAACAAAAAATATATAAACGATAAGAAATATTCCGAGTCCGCAATTTCCTTGTGTGTCCTTAAGGAATTTTAACCCCCTTACAAGTTGCCAAGGTAATGAATTAAATCCTCCCAGGATAAACCGGAATAACCTTCCTGCAACAGTGGCAATACAAACTGCAGGATACCAACAAACTCAAAGAACGGAGCAAACTCACACTTACGAATTTGAGAGAGAGAGAGACTGCGAAGTAGAATGCAGTATTCAGAATGAAATTCTCGATTTTTTTAGTCAGTGGAAAAAGAAGCCATGCCTCAGAATTTATAGGCAATTATTGAAAGATGTGTGATGTCTGTTCCGGAAAAAGTGTCTGTTCAGGAAGGAAAACAACGTTCAGCAATGGCAGTGAATTTCAGTTAATTCCGTTAATGAACTGACTGATATTTAATTAATTATTAAATAAACTTTGTCCAAAAAATAATCTTATCGATCGATCATTTGACAAATCCAAATCCAAATCCAAATCTGAATCCGAATCCGAATCCGAATCCGAATCTGAATCCGAATCTGAATCCGAAGCCGAAGCCGAAGCCGAAGCTGAAGCTGAAGCCGAAGCCGAAGTCGAGCCGAGCGAGCGACGACAACGGCGCGAGGATACATCCTCTTCTAATCCTTTTAAGAGCTCTAAGAAGTGATCCTATATTTATACACACAAGTGTAATTGTCTTTCACCAATGTGTTATAAAGTTCATGACAAAAGCTCATTTGATTCAAATTTTCATTTCTCTCCATTTTATTTCCCACCATTTCCCAATTCACACTCTTAGACTTTTAAGCCCAATGCTTAAAGTCCAACAATTTTTTGCTTCGAACACACTTTTGAAATTTTAAGACAACATAGTATTTGAAATGAATATTTAAACGTTGTTGAAATAACCTTTCAAGTATTATTCATTAACTTTTGAAGTTATGTCATCCTGCTTTGTCGGATAAGAACATTGTATACGGGTGGAATCGACATCGATGTGCATTCTAGCCTGCGACATGGTAAGACAGGCTCGAGACATTGCAATAAAGGAGTGAAGATCGACCCTAAGTCCCACCGACTAGAACCCGGGGGCAGGACGCCCGCTTGCCTTCGAGACTATCGAAGGCATGGTCCCCGAATCGGTCCTAGCCTCGAATGAATTCGAAGAAACATTGTCGGCATAGCCAACAGAAGACAGAAATATCCGTGACCGGCCGGATATTACGGCGGGAATCTCGGCACGTATCAATAAGGAACCAACAATTAGTGAATCAAGAGATCTTTTACCTTTTATAGAATTATACCTAAAGTAGGATTCCCCTACTATATAAAGGGGATATGTTAATTCATAAAGGATATTATAACACGCATTCCAAGAAAATATATATCATTCTTTTTCTGTTATTAGTTCTTTTGCTTTCGTTCGTCAGTGCTTGTTGTTACGAGCCCAGATCGAGGGCAAATATTTCACTAAGGCTTAAATCGTCTTCCTCGTGTGGTTTGAGCTTGCTTAATCCTTATTTATTTAATTTGTCTTTATTTACTGCTTTGTGTCTAATAAATCCGCGTCTCCTTAAAACCACTTGCAAATTTAATTATTATCCAACTTTGAATGTAAACAGTTTGGCGCCCACCATGGGGCTGAGGATAATAAACTATTTAATACAATTTTCTATAACACACACTACTTTACACTTGTTCTTTGGAGTGTCTCTAATTTCAGGTTAAAGCTCAAAATGTCAAACTTCGAGTCAGCACCTCAACATGTTGACGATGAGTCCGGTCATCACGGCGATAATAACAACATAGTGCCCAGCGGCGAGGTACCACATGTTAATCTCGTCGGAATTCCAGTCGCTAACCCGATTGACGCTAACTCGCGTGTGGCCATCAAAGCAAATCTGCCTACCGACCCCGAGAATAGCGTCCGTGGTGAAGCCCGACCAGCATCCCAAAATACACAAGACATTGGAGGGGACGTGATAAATTTATGGGTGATCTTCAAAATGTTGCACGCTCAACATGCGGCGATAAATCAGTTGTAGAACCAAAGTCGCGCGCCGAGCACAATTGAACTCGATCTATCCCGGGAAGTCGCCCGCAGAAACGAATCGATCACTGGGTGGCCGAATGAAAACGAATCAGGGACCAACCCCGAGATCATAAAGATGCTTGAGGAACTGACAAAACAGGTAGAATCAGGAGAGAATAAAATCGAAGGTAATGACAAAAAGGTGGAAACCTACAGTTCCGGGGTCGACCAAATCCCAGGAGTACCGTCGATATTAAAAGGCCTGCATTCCAAGAAGTTCGGTCAAAAACCTTTTCCTCCGAGCGCGACTCCAAAGCCAATCCCCAAGAAGTTTCGAATGCCCGAGATTCCTAAGTACATCAGATGATGAGATCGAGTCTATCTTGTTGAAAAAGTTCGGGGAGACCCTGTCAAAAGGAGATATGATATGGTATCATAACTTACCTCCTAATTCTATTGACTCGTTTGCTATGTTTGCTGATTCCTTCGTAAAAGAACACGCCGGGGCTATCAAGGCCGAGATGGAAGTCATACATTTTCAAAGTAAAACAGAAGTATAATGAGATGCTCAGAGAGTTCGTGTCCCGATTTCAAATGGAACGGATGGACTTGTCGTCGGTCGCTGATGATTGGGCCGTTCATGCTTTTACACAAGGACTCAACATTCAAAGCTCGTTGGCTTCACAGTAGTTGAAACAAAGCTTGGTCACTTGGGCCGATGTCCATAACCGGTATCAATAAAAAATCAGGGTCGAAGATGATCAGCTTGGGGCCTCTTCCGGATCCTTGTATTCCGTCAGAACCATCGACAAAGTCAAGAGAGGCATCAATCGTTAACCGAGATCAAACACGAATCGATATCAGCCGTGCAATGAAGGCCGAAGAAGCAGTGGGTCTGGGTGGAACCCTATGAGAAATGAAAGGAGAAATGACCAATTCCAAAACAACAGGGGATTCGTGAGTAAAAACAGCTTCGACAGGCCCACGAGCCTAAAGAAGCGCCAAGATTACCAGAATACAACTTCAACGACGATACAGCCGCCATCATATCTGCCATCAGACGCATTAAAGATACCAAATGGCCTCGACCTCTGCAGTCCGATCCAGCCAAAAAGGATCCCAAACTAATGTGCAAATATCATGGCACTCATGACCACAAAACAAAAGATTGCCGATAATTAAGAGAGGAGGTGGCCCGACTGTTAAACGAAGAACATCTCCGAGAGTTCCTAAGTGATTGGGCCAAGAACCACTACAGGAAAAAGGATTCTAATGAACAGACCAAGCATGAAGAACCTCAACACGTCATTAACATGATCATCGGTGGGGTCGACATTCCCCAGGGGTCGATGCTGAAGCGCACCAAAGTATCCATCACAAGGGCACTCGGGATTACGTTCTGGAAGGAACCTTGTCTTTTAATGACGAAGACGCGGAGGGGATCATGCAACCCCACAATGATGCACTGGTAATATTGGTACTCATAAATAAATCTCGAGTTAAGTGTGTGTTAATTGATCCAGGTAGCTCAGCCAACATCATTAGTCGTCGTCGAACAACTCGTCCTACAAGATCAGATGGTACCTGCGGTTGGAGTCCTGAACGGGTTAAACATGGCATGTGAGACCATTAAAGGGGACACAACATTACGAGCAAACGTCGCCAGAATCATTCAGGAATCCAAGTTCTATGTAATCGAAGGAGATATGAGATACAATGCATTGTACGGGCATGGATTCACAACATGAGAGCGATACCCTCAACACTGCACCAAGTGCTGAAATTCTCAACATCCGGAGGAATCAAAACAGTTTACGGGGAGCAACCGGCCGCCAAGGAAATGTTCGCGGTCGATGAGGTGATCCCGGCATCCACACTCTCGACGTTGAAGGGTCTGAATCTGATGTCCAAAGACGAGGTCAAATAGCAATTACCGATACCAGCCTCGACAGAACCGGAGAAACAAGGGTTTGAAGAGGACGATGACTACGGAGTTCCCAGATATTTCATAGCCCTCGACGATTTCGACGCTACCAAATCAACGGTCGAGAAACTGGAGCTATTCGTACTAATCAAACACTTGCCCAATCGAAAGGTATACCTAGGCATGGGGTTAAGCCTCGAGCTCAGGAAAAAACTCATTCAATTTCTTACAGCTAACGAAGATTGTTTTTCTTGATCCCACCTTGATATGACAGGGATCTCGCCGTAAATAACCACTCACAAGCTAAGCCTGGACCTGAAGTTCCACCCGATCAAGCAGAAGAGGAGACCCCATTCCGAGGTCAAACATGCTTTCATCAAGGACGAGGTATCTAAACTCCTTAGAATATGGTCCATGAGAGGTTAAATACCCGGATTGGTTAGAAAATGCAGTGGTAGTCCCTAAAAAAAGGAATAAATTGAGAATGTGCGTAGACTATAAAGATTTGAATAAGGCATGTCCCAAGGAATCCTTCACTTTGCCTAACATCGATCACATCATCAATGCAACCGCTGGCCACGAGATCCTCAGTTTTCTCGACGCCTATTCCCGGTACAATCAAATACGGATGAACCTGGGCGATCGGGAAAAAACCTCTTTCATCACTAAGTATGACACCTATTGCTATAACGTGATGCCATTCGGACTAAAAATGCTGGTACCACTTATCAATGCCTAGTAAACCGGATGTTCGAGGAACAAATAGGAAAATCAATGGAGGTTTACATTGACGATATGTTGGTTAAGTACTTGCAAGCAGATGACCATTTGAAACATTTGTAAGAAACCTTCAGCATATTGAAGAAATATAATATGAAGCTGAATCTGGAGAAGTGTGCATTGGAGTTGGATCCGGTAAATTCCTCGGATTCATGGTATCCAACCAGGGAATCGAGATCAATCCCGATAATATCAAAGCCATCGAATATATCACTGTTGGGGAAATGCGAAGGTCGTATAAAGATTAACCGGACGCATAACCGCCCTGGGGAGATTCATCTCGATGTCTTTCGACAAGAGCCATCAGTTCTTCTCACTGTTGAAAAAGAAGAATGACTTCTCGTGGACCCCAGAGTTCAAACGAGCCTTGGAGGAGCGCAAGCAATATCTATCAAGCCCACCGTTGCTCTACATGTCGAAGACAGATGAGCAGCTATACCAGTACCTAGCAGTATCAGATATAACGGTAAGTGAATTCCTAGTCCGGGAATAGAAAGGTACGCAATTTCAAATTTACTGTGTTAGTAGCACTTTAGGTGAGGCTGAAACTAGATACCCTTACTTAGAGAAATTGGTGCTCGCTTTGCTAAGTGCCTATAGGAAGCTGAAACCGTATTTTTAATGTCACCCCATGTGTGTTGTGACTACTTACCCATTGAGGAATGTAATTCATCGACCCGAGCTCTCAGGATGGTTAGCCAAATGGGCTGTGGAGATCAGCGGGCGCGATATTGAATATAGTCCCCACACCGCCACTAAATCTCAAAATTTTGCAGATTTTGCGGCCGAATTTACGTCGGCCCCAATACCCGAGGTTGAAAGAGAGTTATTGTTGAACTCGGGGACTTTTTCGGGGATCTGGACCCTCTTTACAAATGACGTAAAAGTGTCCGTACTTGGCATCATATTGAAGCCACAAGCATGCAATGTAGTTAGACAATCTATTAGGACTGTAAAATTAACTAACAACGAGGCCGAATATGAGGCCATGATTGCAGGTCTCGAACTAGACAAAAGCTTGGGGTTGGAGGTGATCGAAGCTAAGTACGACACCTTCCTTGTGGTGAACCAAGTTAATGGGACGTTCGAGGTTAGAGAGGAATGAATGCAAAGGTACCTGGATAAGTTGCATGTAACATTACGTTGGTTCAAGTAGTGGACTCTACAAAACGTACCTCGGAATCAAAATAGTGAGGCCGATGCCCTTGATAACTTGGGGTCGTCGGACGAGGACAATGAGTTCAACTCAAGGCAGCCATACAACTCATGATATGGGTAGTGGAAGAATGTCACGCCGATATAAACTCAACGAGCCTAACTTGGGACTGGAGAAACAAATATATAGAATATATGAAGACTGGAATCTGCCCTCAGATCCAAAAGAATCGAGAGCCCTGCATACGAGGGCAGCCCAATTTAGCTTGTCCGAAGACAGAACCATGTTCAGAAGAACATTCGATGGCCCGCTCGTGATATGTCTAGGACTGGGAGATACCGAGTACGTTCTAAGGTAAATTCACGAAGGTACCTGCGAAAATCATTTAGGCACCGATTAATGGTTCGAAAAATAATTAGAGCCGGCTACTACTAGATCGACATGGAAAAGGATGTGAAGGAGTTCGTACAAAAGTTTGATGAATGTCAAAGGCATGCTCTGATGATTCATCAACCTGGGGAGCTGTTGCATTCGGTCTTGTCACCCTGGCCATTCTTGAAATGGGGGATGGAAGTCGTTGGCCCCCTTCCATGGGCACCCGGTGAGGTTCAATTTGTATTGTTTATGACTGACTATTTTTCTAAGTGGGTGGAAGCTTAGGCATATGATAAGGTCAGGGAGAAGGAAGTCACCGATTTAATTTGGGACCATATCATATGCTGGTTCGGAATGCCAACCGAGATTGTGTGCGACAATGTGAAATAGTTCATCAACAACAAAGTAAGCAAGTTTCTCGAGGACTATAAGATCAAAAGGATCCTATAAACACCCTACCACCCTAGTGGGATGGACAGGCAGAGTCCCCTAACAAAACCATACTCCAAAACCTCAAAAAGAGGTTGACCGCCACCAAGGGAAAATGGAAATAAATCTTGCCCGAAGTCCTGTGGGCATTCTGTACGACCTCGATGTCCAGTATCGAGGCCATCCCGTTCTCGTTGGTTTACGGCGTCGAAGCTCTAATACCAGTTGAAGTCGGAGAACCGAGTCTCAGGTTCCGATAAGCAACCAAAGAATCAAATGACGAAGCCATGAATATGAACCTGGGTTTGATAGATGAAAGGCACGAAGCCTCCATTGTTCGGTTGACAGGACAAAAATAGCGGATCGAGAGGTATTACAATTGAAGAGCTAACTTTTAACATTTCAATGTCGGGGACTTAGTGTTAAGGAAGGTCACACTAAGCACCCGGAGCGTGAACAAAGGGAAGTCGGGGCCGAACTGGGAAGTTCCTTATCAAATTATCGAGATCACTAGAAAGGGATCATACAAACTCAGAACAATGAATGGTGAGCAACTAACGAACAACTGGAACATAACTCACTCGAAGCGATATTATTGCTAAGGTATAACCCCATTTTTTCTTCTTTTGTTTATTTGCATTTTGAACTAACACTTGCAGGCGACTGTCAAAGAACGACACAATTTTTAGGCCTGAAAGCACGCGCTACACTCTTTTTCCCTTGAACCAATTTTGTTCCAAATGGGTTTTCCGGCAATGTTTTTAACGAGGCAACAGTAAATTGTGCTAACTTAGATATGAAGGCCGGCTACGAACCAGTTTCGAAAATCACGACAACGATATTCGAGGCTTCTCTATGATCAGCCTTTAACACTGGTGGGCATCACCCTCGGATAATGACTTTAGCAAGGAAAGAAACTTTGTGATCGAATAGTCTAGGCTCGATCGATAGGATTTACTGTAAGGGCCAAACGATCAAATGAACCGTACCTACATAGACTGCTCGAGTCCTGACATAAATCTTGTAAACATGTGTAACCATATATATTACGCACAGAAATAAAAAGAAGTTTCTACCTTACGGATAAATATCTTGTCCCTTGAATTTTTTTTGCTCTTATGGATTTTTCTACATTTGATCCCCTGAAGATATAGAGCCCAAGGTCCGCCTTTATCCGGGTTCAAAGGATCGCTCTCACTCAGGGACTGCCGTCCAAAAATAAACTTGGACGACCCGGGCTATCATAGCCCGGGGGCACAACACCTATTAGGCAGTGCCTGAACCTTAAAGGCTACGACCATCCCCATTCGAGGATAATTATCTTGGGCAAGCTCTGATAACTCGAGGTAACGAGCCCATTGGTCAATACCTGGACTTAGAAGGCTACGACCATCCTAAAATGACTAGGAGACGACCGAGACCCGTAACTAAAACATAAGGCCTTTAAATTTTCTAAACCGGTTCTAAGGGCTACCTCGACAAATTATAATATAAGAAGTTCTAAGTATTTTGGTAAGGTTTCCGGTCATGTCGAGCCCACACAAATTGTAAACAAAATAATATCGAAAGAAAGGCTTGTTCGAACCTCCGGACAAGACCTAAATATTACATGCTAAGGCATTTCGATATCTTCATAATCATAAAGAAAAAAGTGAAAAGAAACAAGCTTAGAAACTGTCGGAGGGAAAAAGATCCTTATATATTTAAAAATATCTTTACAAAGGTCAAACGACTTCAACAAAAAGCACAAAGGTGCAAAAAGAAAGAAATATTTACAAAGGCTGAACGACCTCAACAAAAAAGTACAAAAACAAGGAAAAAAACTATGAGGAATCTAAACGGCTTGGTCTCCACGGGAGCCTGCCTCAGCACCGAGGCCGTTGGAATCTTCCCCGTCCTCGGATCCACCGGATCCTTCAGAGTCTTCTTCATCCTCGGTATTCGCCAACTTCTTGGCCTCGGCCTCGAACCCCTTAGCAGTCGCGATCTCGGTTGACACATCAGAACCCCGAGCATGAACCTCCTCGAGGGCCTCCCTTCGGGACTGGCACTTTGTGTATTTGTCCATGTCCCTTAAGTGGTCCTGGTCTGCTTAGTCATGGGCCTTATACTAGGCCACCATCTCGTCGGCGTCAGCTTTGGTCACTTTAACGGCCGAGTTAGCCGCTTTGAGCTCCTTGGCAAGGGTTTCTCGATCAGAGACGACCGAGCTTACTGATACTGAAGCTCCTCAATTTTTTGGGCCCGCAGCTCGGCCTTTTCCTTTGTCGTCCGAAGCTGGACCTCTGCCGAGGTCAACGCGCCTGGGCAGTCTTCTTTTTTAAGTCCAGGTGGGTCCAATCTTCCTCTCTATTCTTCGGCCTCGACCTTGAATGCATCCATCTCGGGTCGGAGTTGGTCGATTTGATCAATCTTCTGTTGGACCTGTGGGTTCCGACCATTAGTCACCGTGTCTAGCTCATCGTCACTAACTTCAAATAATTTACATGTTCAACCAGGTCGGTGTGTTCTTTTCGAGCCACCTCCAACTCAACTCGAAGGCTCTAGCATCTCCTTCACGTTGCTCGCCGAGGAGTTTGTAAGTATCTCTCTTCTTAGTAAGTCCTCAGACTTCGGCTTCAAGTTGGTTCAAATCGTTTCGATACCGAAGGAAAGTTTCATGGTGAAGCACTGAGGCCTACAAATCAAAGAGAAATGTTAGTATTATCCATGAATTAATCTGAGTACATAAGGAGAAATTGAAGTCATTAAGAGATATCTGAAGTTACCCGGTTCAACGTCTGTTGTGCTTCATTGAACAGGCAGGGAGCGTCTACCTTGATCATCTTGGATTGGTCTTCCTCATTCACCAGGCACTGAAGGTAGATGTCCACCCCTACGGGGCGGAGAGGTCCCTATCATCCCTTGGAACAGAGATGATGATGGATCGCTTCCGGTCAGGATCCACAATCGGAGATGGGAATCGGTTGATCACTTTCGGGCTTGAGGAAGACCCGCTTTATCACTAATATAGACTCTTATTTGATACTTCTAAGTCACCCAATTCGGTGACGTCCTTCGTGGCGGTGTAATCCATTCCATAAAACAAGCCGCGAAAGAGGTCGTCCGCTCCATGGGCCCCCTTGTTGGGACGCTCCTTCACTGTTTGGGCCTCGTTATACATAAACTCAGTAAATCAGGGTGATTCGGTGATGTATATCACACCGAGTGATTCCATTAGGGGACTACTTGCATCCCGGGAAGCATTATCCCCAGCCTCTTCATCGGCCTCCTTAGCTTGAGGCAGGTCGGCTTCAAAGTTTTTTTGTTCGGAGGCCACTTTCCCTTCGAGTTGGACGACATGCGGGCCATCAGGACAAAGGCTTCTTCTTCTTCTTCTTCAGATTCATCACTCTTTTGGTAGATAGAATCCGGAGGTGGTGCTCGGGCACTAATGCCTTCTTTTGGCTTGCGCACCAGCTTTCTTCTTGTTTTCTTTTTCTCCGAGCTCGGGGAACTCGGAGCCCTTTTTCTTTTATTCTCTTCGGCCTGCCTCAGAGTAGGGGAATCGACATGTAAGTGCTCGCCACCAGATGGAGGCATCAGTTCGGCATCATTGGATAAGCCTGCAAAAAGAAGTAAAGGGAGTGAGGAATTAATGATAAAAGAGGAATCCAAATATTACCTACTCAGAAAATGAGTCTCACTATGGAAACTGGCCTCCCAATGGCCCTTCGAGGGCTTGCGCCATGAGCGCTCGGAGTAGGGCATCCGTGATACGATACCCTCGACCCACTCTTTGAGTCGAGGGACAAGATTCGGGACCGAGCAATGGCTGCACTATCACAAAACACCGATAAGAAAGAAGGAAATCAGTATGAAATCAACTTTCGAAAGTAAAATTATACTTATGTGATGTATTCCACTTCTCGGGGAATGGAAAACACTCAGCTGGGATCAGGTCCGAAGTCCTCACTAAAAAAAAAATGGTCTTGCCAGCCCCGATCCAAGTCTTTATCGATACTTGAGAACTGGGCTTTGCTTGCCCGACGCACAAGATTTATTAACCCCCCGAAGATTAGGGGACTGTACAAGCGTAGAAAATGGTCGATGGTGAACGAGAATCCATCGATTATGTTCTCAAAGAAGAAGAGGAGGATCACGATCCTCCAGAGCGAAGGATGAATCTAACCGAGACTTACCTCGTATCTCTTACAGAAATCTATGATGACCGGGTCCATCGGGCCCAATGTAAAGGGATAAGTGTAAACACTTTGGTATCCCTTGACATGGGTGGTAATGACTTCATCAGGGTTAGGGATTGCTGTCTTTTCGGATCGTAGGGAGGACTTCTTCAGTGATCTAGCATATGTATCACGAGACCTCCTCACACCGGCCTTGTACAGAGGAAGGTTTTTCAAACTTGAAATCGGCATTGACTGAGCATCCTTCGAGGATGAACATTTTCAAAGGGGGTTCAGGTACTGGTTCGTCGACGCAGCGCTCGAAACGATCTCCTCCTCTTCAGTAGCCGACCTCGAAGTAGAAGGGGCTTCTTTCTGGGGAACGATTTTAGAAGTCTTTGCCATTTCTTTACAAAATTGAGGAAAAATGGAGAAAGAAAGGATATCGAAGGATTGTACTTGTTGGATTGAGATGAAGATGGACAATATTTCTTACAAAGGATCTCAAATAACCAGAGTAAAAGTTTTGGAAAGTATTGAAATCTTAAAGGTACGAGGGTAGAAGGTTTGGATGTAAAGTTAAAATGAACAAATTAAGGGGTATTTATAGTATTTTAGCGGCGGTTCGCATCCAGGAATGGCCGATCGGCGGCTGACACGCATTTAATGCCATTAAGACTTGACTGACGAGATGTTTCCGTTGTTTTATCATTTCTATCACGGTGTATCAAAGTAAGAATCAGAAACTCATGTTGTTTCCCGTCGTCTAACTCTCGAAGAACGAGGGGACAATCTATATACGAGTGAAATCGAGATCGAGGTGCATCCTAGCCTGAGACATGGTAAGACATGCGCGAGATATGGCAATAAAGGACTGAAGATCGGCCCTAAGTCCACCGGGCTAGAACCCAAGGGCAGGACGCTCGCCTTCGAGAATATCGAAGGCATGATCCCACAATCGGTCCTTGCCTCGAATGACTTCAAAGAAACATTGTCAGCAAAGCCAACATAAGACTGAAATATCCGTGACCGTCCAGATATTACATCGGGAATCTCGACACGTATCAATAAGGAACCGGCAATCAGTGAATTAAGAGACCTTTTACCTTTTATAGAATTGTACCTAAAGTAGGACTCCCCTACTATATAAAGCGGGTCTGATAATTCATAAAGGGTATTGTAACACACATTCCAAGAAAATATATTATTCTTTTTTGTGTTATTAATTCTTTTGATTTTTGTTACGAGCCCGACTCGAGGGCAAATATTTCACTAAGGCTTAAATCGTCTTCCTTATGTGATTTGAGCTTACTTCATTCTTATTTATTTAATTTGTCTTTATTTACTGCTTTGTGTCAAATAAATGCGCGTATCCTTACCACTTACAAATTTAATTGTTATCCGATTTTGAGGGTAAACAAACATATGTGATACAATCCGGCCTAAGACACACACCATGGACTCACTAATGAAGACGTTGAAGTCTTAGAGGGCTACAAGAGCAGAGGTGGATCCAAGATTTAAACTTATGGGTTCAACTTTTAAATTTTTTAGCATTGAACCCATTATATTTTTAAAGTTATGGGTTCATATCTTCTATTTTTGTAATTTTAATGAATTTTTACATATAAACTTTTACTCCGTGTCAAAAGTTATGGATTCAATTGAACCCGTCGAGTATACCCTACATACGCCCCTGTAGAAGAGGTCAAGGACCAAGTCCAAGAGGGGTTGCATGTGGCCATTTATGGAAGTTGGTTATTTTGTGAAGCTTTCAATTAAGGCCTTTGACGGAGGTGACGCTAGGATTTGAATTTTATGGGTTCAGGATTATAATCCTTTTAATTACTGAGCTCTAATTTAATAAATTTCACATATTTATTGGCTTTATTAATAAAAATACAGTATTTGAACAAAATCTACTGGGTTCGGTCGAACCAACGATCAACACTACAGCTCCGCCTTTGGCCTTTGGCCATTTATGTAATAGGCAACTAAGCCGTTAAGGCGTAATATATATAGTTAATGATAGGGAACTTTTTTACTTAGCTTATTTTGATATTGATGAATGTTGAACTCTTTGAGGTTAAGGATGAATTCCTTGGTTGATTACAAACTCGTTAAGATGACTTTTATGGAGATTCTTCCTCTTGAGGGTTATCCTATAGTCCATGGTTAATTAAGTTTTAGTTGATTGGGTATTTGAGATATATTTTAAGTGTTCTTTCAATTCCCTAATTAGTTATTCGCTAAATTCTATCTTTTTATTCTTTTTATTTATATCCTTATTATTTTTGTTTCCGCATTCGTACCAATACATGTGTCTTTTCAAATTTCATTATGTCAAACACATGAAGCGATGAGCCAACATGATCTCCCTATCCCGTCCTGTCTTGCTCAACGACAAATCATGGTATATTGTTTAATTCATTTGTTGAATCGTCAATTTCATTTCAACTATTTAAATGAAATGAATCAAATAAAAAGATACCATTGTAATGGTTTGGTACTTAATATTAGAGTTAATATCCTAAAATCCCTTTAAGCTATTTTAGTTTCTTACTTAAACTATTCGGTGTCCCCAAAATCACCATGAACTATACTGCCTTTCATATTAAACTCCCTCATTGCATTCTTAGAGGTGTGTCTAACACACGCTCCTTATTGTCTAAAAACGTGTCATGTAGCACTACACGTGACTATTTAACTCAGCCTAAAACCCGACTAAATTATTATTTTTTTGTCAGTTACCTACTTAAACTTTTTGTTGTCCCCAAACACCCCAGAACAATATTCCCCTATCTATCAAAATCCCATGTTGGACTTTTAAAGGTACACCTGTCTAACTATATTAGCTTATGGTTTGTAGAAAGTATTTTATATAGTTTATTCATGATGTATTACTCTAGATTGATTGATTAATTCTAGGAGTTTTTTCCAGAATAATATATAATATATTATGTTAATTTTAGGTTTAATTATGATGTACTTTATGCTAAACTCCAATTGATTAGTTCGTATTTATATTCACTTTGTAGCACAGTAAAAATATAAATAAAGGCATATGGTGTTGAGTTTATTAAAAATTATCTTATATTGCATAAAACAAATTACACAAAATTTAATAAGATGATTTAAATTGGTATTCTTTCAACAATATGGCTGGGACATGAAAGAAGATTAAAACAAGAAAGAGAATAATTTATTTCAGAGAAAATAAGAGAGAGAGAAATTTTTCCAGAGGAAACCCATATGGAGAACTGAAGAAAAAAATTTAACAAATAAAGAAGAAGGTGAAAAATAAAGAAAAAAGGTGAAAAAATGAGGAAGAAAGATGGATATAACTGAAATAAGAAGAATATTTATTAAAAAATAAATAAATTTGAAAGATGGTTAGGCTAATTAGCCATTATTTTTTGTCAGGTGGGCCATTTTTGATGGCTTTTTTCAGCTGCCACACGCTCCCAAGTGAATATTTAGACACATTATGCTTGGTCAGCAACGAGGGATTTTAATATGAAGGACAATATAGTTCAGAGTAATTTTGAAGACATCGAATAATTTAAGTAAGAAACTGAAAAAAATATGATAGTTCAAGGGGGTTTAGAGATATTAACTCTTAATATTATCATGGTAGTAATATCCATAACTAATAACATGTGAATAAATCAACTGCTATCTATCTACCGAATAGCCTTTTTCTACCTAAATCATTGAGTTGTGGACCTTTGTATCTTAGTAATAATTTGTTTAAAAGTTTGTATGACACCTTAAATTTATTAGAAGATTGTACAAAATTTATACCTCCAAGACTCCAACTCCCTTTCTGCGGCCGTTGAATGAAAAAAGCATTTTGATTTCCGAAAACTTCGAAGCAGAAAATGTCCTTGAAGGACCAATCAACTTGCACTAACTTCCTGTTTTTGACCGAGGGAAATTTAATGTAAATAATGGATTTATTAGAGAAAAAATAAACTTATTAGATGCACAAACAATAATTCTATATTGAAAAATTTATAACAAAAAAAGTGTCATCTAATGTTTAGATAGATACAATAGTGTACTGTACGTCTACGGAAGAATACCATGTGAGACTTAGGTTACAACGGATATTTAAAGAGTCCGGAACCAATTAGGTTAAATTGGACAAATAAAACAAAATAAGTCAAAAAAAAAAGAAGATAAGACCGGACTATGTATAATGTCATACTATGTGGCACTATACACTAACGGTACAGTTACCGTTAGTGTATAGCCCCACATAGTGTGGCGTTATACATACTGAAATCTGACAGACAGGGTATAACGCCATAAAACCCGGCGTTATACCTATTTTTTTAGGGAACTATGTCGTCGTGTTTAAGAGAGTCTCCATCCTCCTCCTTCCCCCATTTTTTAATCATCTTCTTCTTCATTTGGCCCCCCCCCTCCCCCGATTCTGCCCTACTCTTTAAAAAAAAAAAAATTGGGTCCCCCGTCACATAAAAGTTGAAGAGTTTTGGTCCCACTTTCGAGTAGAGCATCATATTGTTGTTGATACACATCTTCGGAGTCAAAATTTCAATTTACTCGAGGTATTTCGTTTTATTATATGTTGAAACTTTAATAATAATGCATATTTTTTTATTTGAATGTGTTCTATTTCGTTATTTGTTATTTTTTTTCGAAACTAGTATGTTAAATTTATCTGATTTGTTTTGTGTTATTTTTTTGCGAAACTAGTATGTTAAATTTATCCGGACTTAATAATTATTTTTATATATATGTGTTTCATGTCGTTTTGTGTTTTATTAGTAATTAAATTTATTTGTTGTTCATGTTTAGTTTAGATTATTTTTTAGCATAGTAAAATCTAGACCTTTTTAGCGTAGTAAAATGTAGACCCTTGTAGCGTAGTAAAATGTAGAGCCTTGTAGCGTAGTAATGTGTAGTATTGTAGCGTATAAATACTTTAGTTTAAGTATCTTATACTGGTAGTCGAAAATGCAAACTTTGTGCAATTAAGTTAATAATTGTACAATACACAAAATTATAAAAATATTAAATTTGACACATAAGTAATTATTAATGTTAATTTGGTGCTACTGGGCCTCAAAATATCGAGCCCGAACCCAAATATATATATATAAAATTTGTACAATAAATTAATTATAAAACATGAATTAAAATTATAAAACAATCACATAAAATTATAAAAATATTGAATTTGACACATAATTACTAATGTTAATTTGGTGCGACTGGGCCTCAAAATATCGAGGTTGGAACCCAAATATATAAATATATATAGGTATATGTATATATATATATATATATATATATATATAAAATTTGTACGATAAATTATTTATAAAACATGAATTAAAATTATAAAACAATCATATAAAATTATAAAAATATTGAATTTGACACATAATTACTAATGTTAATTTTGTGCGACTGGGCCTCAAAATATCGAGCCTGGAACCCAAATTAATTTGTACAATAAATTATTTATAAAACATTAGTTAAAATTATAAAACAATCACATAAAATTATANAAATATCGAGCCCGGAACCCAAATATATAAATATACATATATATAATTAATTTGTACAATAACTTATTTATAAAACATGAATTAAAATTATAAAAATAATAAAGTTTGACACATACATAATTACTAATGTTAATTTGGTGCGACTGGGCCTCAAAATATCGAGCCCGGAACCCAAATATATATATATATATATATATATACACACACGCACACACACACATACATACATATAAAATTTGTACAATAAATTGTTTATAAAACATGAATTAAAATTATAAAACAAATACATAAAATTATAAGAATATTGAATTTGACACATAATTACTAATGTTAATTTGGTGCGACTTGGCCTCAAAATATCGAGCCCGGAACCCAAATATATAAATATATATATATATACACATATAAAATTTAAACAATAAATTATTTATAAAATATGAATTAAAATTATAAAAATATTGAATTTGACACATAATTACTAATGTTAATTTGGTGCGACCGCACCACAAAATATCGAGCCCGGAACCCAAATATATAAATATATATATTATTGATAGTTGGGTGCTACTGGGACTCAAATAACGAGCCTGGAACCCATAGGTTTAAATTTTGTATAACTCAAAAAATTGTGTAGCTCAAAAAATTAATATTAAATATACAAATAAAATACA
>ML377255.1:36808-75863 GCA_005239525.1 Nicotiana knightiana | reverse complement strand
CGGTGGCGACCGGAGACGCACACTTTCCACCTGCCCATCGGCGAGGCCACCATCACCCTTCAGGACGCCGAGATTCTATATGGCCTGCCAGCTGATGGCTTGCCAGTTTTGATGCCGTATAACATGAGATATTATCAGCGGCAGGCCTATTGCGATTATTTGGAGAGGCTCACTGGTTTCAGGCTTGTGGACCAGGCGGTCGGGCCTGGGTCCAGCCGTCTGCAGTTGACCTCCATTATAACGCACCTGGAGGAGATCCACCATACTTTCACTGACGAGTCAGATGAGATGGATGTGGTACGATATACGAGGCTGTTATTGCTCGTTATACTTGGTGGGTTATTCCCGAACAGTTCGGGGAACCTAGTGAGCCTCCGTTTTCTGTACCATATTGATGGGTTCGAGACTACATCCACGTACAGTTGGGGTGCTGATGTCCTTTCATTCCTGTACAGGCATTTGTGTCGGGCTTCTATCGGCACATAGAGAGATGTTTGTGGCTTTCTGCCGCTTCTACAGGTGATAACATACCTCCATAATATGTCCATTAGTTGCAATTGTACCTAGTTATAGTTATTCTTATACTTTAAGTCAACTTTCTATGTTAGGTTTGGGCCTGGGAGCGATTTCTGCACTTTTAGCCACCTCTACCACAACTATCAGCTAATATAGAAATTCCGGAGCTTCCTCTANGTGAATATCTAAATAAACTTACCTGGTATAGATTAACGTAGTTATGCGCCTACTAACGGTCTGTGTTCTTATTTGATAGTTCATCTGGACACCGTACATCGATGATGTGTTAGATACCCTGTCAGCGTATTGCAGGTTTGGCTGACAGATTTAGATGTCTTCTGTCCCGATCGTATGCCTCGATATTGTTGAGCATCATGCCTCCGAGCGGGTATGTCGTCANCTGCCAGCGTATTGCAGGTTTGGCCGACAGATTTGGATGTCTTCTGTCCCGATCGTATGCCTCGATATTGTTGAGCATCATGCCTCCGAGCGGGTATGTCGTCAGTTTGGCCTGCCGCAGCCTATACCGAGTTCGCCTACATGGCATGCCAGACACTTTGAGAGGGATGATCGGTCCAGGGTGGATGACATATTTACGGCATGGCTTGAAGAGCAGTTGGGTATTTGGGACAGGTGAGGTGACTTGATCCCACCTCCCCAATTTTGTTCTATTTAGAATTATCTGGCATGGTACCGCACTGTTACCCGACTTATTGTCGAGAACCCAGTTCATCTGTCACACGGTCGCTACGTCCCACACGCCGGGAGACACGAGGCCCTGGTATATTTTCTGTTATTATTAATTATATACCTGTAATTTTGTGCCAAATATGTAGTTTATATGATTTACTTTGTGCATGAGATTGGATTGCATAACGTCTATCACATGGGGTAGCAGATGCAGAGTTATGTCCGCGATCCTGTGGTCATGCAACCGTATAGTCAGCGATTCATGGCTATGGCTACTCAGACACTGCAGCGAGCCCGATCGGATCAACGTTTGGCACACGAGGCTGATTATATAGACCCAGCGCAGTACCAGCGAGGTCGTGGTATCCCACGGCCTCGTGGCGCCCGACGACCAGGTGGTGCCGGACGACGTGGTCGTGGGAGGAGAGGAGGTAGTCCCAAGCTAGGGGGCGTTGAGGCTCCTGCGGACGATGTTGATGATGATATGATAGGTGTCATGGATGGGACGGACATGCCGTCTTACAGCCATGGAATTTATCCCACTCAAGTGCCCTCGCAGATGACCCCATCGGGTCAATTAATCATCATGGGATCGGATATTCAAGGGGAGGACTGGGGTAGGTACTTCCCAGGCCCGTCTACCATTGATGAGGAACGACCTACCCGAGATTTATATAGTGGGCGCCGACTGAGTTATGGCTCCACATCACATGCGCAGGTATGCATTTATTTGTATTGAATTTGAATTTGTTTTGACTGTAACTTATTTGTTTCCTTTAAATTCATTAATTTTCTTTTTGAAGGCTTCATGCGATGCTGCGACACATGACTACATTCAGGATCCAGGCACGATGATGATGGTAAGACAATATAAATTGTTGTGAATTGTTATGTAATTTTCTATACTAAGTTTTATATTATTATGTAGCATTCTACTGGACCTGACAGCACCGCCGATACATGTCATCCTGCGCTGCATCCGGCTATAAGGAGACGATTTGATGATGATGATCCCGATAGCGTACCTCGGCCGGCGGGAATGATGCGCCTCAGGCCAGCGGCTACATTGAGACACACCGGTTGCAGGACATATTGATTCGGCCTTCTTTCACTTTTTTTGTATTATGGCGTAAACAATATTTTTGTATACATTAACAACAATATTTAATCGAATATGACCATTAATTTTTTTAGTTCTCATTTCGTTTGATAGTTTCATATAACAACACAAGCACTAAAACTTAACTTCCACTTCAATTAAAATAAAATTTAGTACAACAAAGAAGGAAAACAATACTACAACACAAGCACAAATACAAACATAGGCTGCTAACTTAATAAAAATACACTAAACACATACATGCAAGTGTTTAACCTCGACTGTCATTTATTCTCCGCTCCAACCACTTAAATCGTTCTTCCAATTGTTCTTTTTCTTCTTCAACCTCTTTAAGTTTCGCCTTCACCTCCGCAAGTTCCCGTTTATATTGGTTTTTCTTTTCCTTTTCGGCTTCACAAGTCCATTCTGCTTTCCATTTTTCTAATCCTACCTACTTCAGTTTAGCCCTCAAGTCTGCAATAATTCTATTGCCTTCTCTTTCATGTTCCTCTTGTGTTGTATGCAAATTATTAAGATAATGTAGTTGTTCTCTGTAGCATTGCTGATAACATGGGGGATCAACCCATTCCTCAAAATCACACATATGTTCGTTGGGATCCTTGTAAAACTGATTCAAACAATGCCAGTAGCGACGTCCACATTCACCACCGGCCCAACAAAATTGCATCATGCATGCTTTTCCACAATTGCATTTTGGTACACGAAGAGATTGAGCCATTTGTGAAATATTTGCTTTTAGTAAAAAAAAACCTTACTTTTAAATGAAATATTTATTTTTATTAAATTTTGAGCACACAAATTAACTGGAATGAGCCCGTTATTTATACACGAGACAACACACACATAACGTAGTGGTAAGTGGCGCTAAATACATAACGTACTATCCAACGACGCTATATTTTGCGTCTTAAATTTGATGATGTTGACAGGACGACTTTATGTCAGATGGTCAACTTTTTCAGTTAGACAAGACACCAGACACATAACGTAGTGGTAAGTCGCGCTAAAAACATAACGTACTATCCAACAACACTATATTTTGCGTCTTAAATTTGATGATGTTGACAGGACCACTTTATGTCAGCTGGTCAGCTTTTTCAGTTAGACAAGACAACACACACATTGATTCGGCCTTCTTTGACTTTTTTTTGCATTTGGTGTAAATAATATTTTTATTTACATTAACAACAATATTTAACTGTGCTAAATATACATATAATTTTATTAAATATATAATTTAAATCGGTAATATGAGAAAGTACAAATCATAATTAACAAGCATAATTTTATTTCATAAATCTTGGAACATATACATAGACATGAAATTATTACAACATCAACTCAAGGTTAGTTTGGTACACTAGAAGAACACCCCCCACAATTAGTTTTGCCACCCAAACCAGCTGAAGGACATTTACGTCGGTTGTGCCCTGTTTGCGAGCATATACCACATTTGTGCANCCGGAGGCCAATAATGCTCAGCACCCGCTGGTTGCAACTGACCACTATAAGTGTTTAGGTACTTGGCAACACTATATTGTTGATCAACATAGTTGGTCTCCCCAAACTAATACTTTGAAAGCACTTGATGGCATGACAGCAAGGCATGTGGTATATGGACCATTTCCCACAAGAGCATAACCTTGATGATTCATTTACAGTATGTACATTATTCCCCCGATTTTGATGGATAGCGGTGCGAACTTCAAAAACATTTCTTTCGTTATCATACTGCAAAAATGAATGCCAATGTGCTCGCCGTCTGTATTTCTCAAATCTCTGCGTCGGCACTGGAATAAATTCAACACCCCTTTCCATCAATTCAGTTGCAGCTGCAGACCGTTCAACGAACCTCTCTGCCATCTACTTGAACGACATTCACACTATGGCTGTGACGGGAAATCCTCTTGCCGACTTCAATAACCCGTTGAAGGACTCTGACACGTTTGTAGTAAGAACTCCCCATTGTCTGCCACCATCCGCATGCAAAGTCCACTTTACAGGGTTATGTCGCATTAGCCAACAATAGGCATCCTCGTCTTCTTGCCTAATAGATTTCATATGCCTCCGGAATTTGTGTTGTTGGTGGTCCGTTGCTGCCATCCACATCAAATCATGTAGATCCTTCTTGGGATATACCTTCTGAAAATTGGCCTTAAAGTGCCTCACACAGTAACGGTGGTATGCATAAGGCTCTTGCCATGCAGGCAAGTTGTCCACAGAACGTAATATACCACCATGACGATCAGATATTAGACAAATACCTGAACGCTGTTTCACAACGTGCTCTTTCAGGTGGTTCAAAAACAGCGTCCACGTCTCTGTGCTTTCATTGGCATAAACAGAAAAAGCCAGAGGAAATATCTGGCCATTAACATCCACTGCCACGGCTATCAAAAGCTTGATATCGTACTTTCCATAGACATGAGTTCCGTCTATGCATATTACGGGCCGACAATGCGAAAAACCATCAATTGCTGGCTTAAACGCCCAGAACACGTAATTGAATATGTATTCTGGTGTTCCCGAACTCCGCTCAAGCTTCCATTCAACGACTGTTCCGGGATTAAAGTGTTGCAGTGCGGCCATGTACTTTGGTAGACCTGCAAAAGACTTATCCCAGTTACCGTAGACAATTTCAAATGCTCGTTTGCGCCCAAGAAATGCCTTTCTTCTCGTAATGGTATGTCCATATTCCTGCTGGACTGCTGTAATACACTCTTTGATTTTATACCTTATGGACGCTTCGATGTGCGGAATAAGTACAAGAGAAATCAAGTCAATATCCAAGTTGAAATGATTACCGTTGAATGTGTCCATTTCACATGTGTGGATGGGAATGTATTTACCCACTTTCCACATACCTGTCTTCTTCTTGGACGCACGCAACAGCCAAGGACATGGCCAAAACCACCTGCGGCAAACAACCTTGTATACATCCGGACTTGACTCCATTACCTGCATCTCACGACACTCTTTTACGTTGTTCATTTTACAAGCCCTGCTTACGCGCGCTTTATCGGGGAAAAGCATCCCCTTTGCAAGCACCGTTGGTCTAGACTCATCCCACATTTCTGCCCGGATTTCATCAAAATCCCTTGTGAGAGCTTCCACATCCCGCACGCTTGGAAACTTATCAATGTAAGGAATCTCCCTTGAATGAAACAACACTTCGGACTTGTACACTCTTCGTCTAGGTGGGGGTGTCTTCAAATCTGGTCCTTCTCCCTCATCCTCATCATCACCATCCTCACGAGGAAAGGGTGTCTCGTCTCCGGATTCATCGGCATTGTTGTTGTAATCACTATTATGTTCCTCATTCTGTGCATCAGCCAGATCCCGATGTAATACATCATTTTTGGGCAATTGAGTGAGTACGGGTGGTTCAACTTGCTCATTTTCACTACCCAACCAAAAAAAATATAAGGTACTGAAATTAATAAATAATTTTCATATAGCTATATAACTTGACTTACAAGTCGTAATGTGATGAAATTCCATGATGGACGTTTTCAATTGGGTGATGACTACCTGATGGGCCACTTGTAAAATTCATATCCGGCCGGTACCCCCTATTCAATATATAAGCGTTAATACAAATCCAATACACTAAAAATATACATAATTAACAGAAAACATAGCATAAATTTACCACTCGTCTTGTGAATGTTGGAAAGAAGGATAGAAATTATTTTCTCCCTCCTCATTCCCCGGCGGTGATAAGTTTAAATCAAAGAAAAGTCTTTCATCCGGAACCTGTCCGGCAAAAACTGCTCCAGAATAACCACCCGATGACTGGGGGGTATCTCTACTACGCACAACCTCGTTTTTTGGAACGTCTACAACCTTCACGTACATCTCCAACATTGTGATTAAAAGAAATTCCCGACATTCATCCGGAGTCCTCAGAAAATCACTCAAAGTTTCATCATCGTCGATGTTAAACTCCGAGTAAAAAGCAACCTCTTGCGGAGTGACGGGATACAGATATCGTCCGGTTACTTTAAGTAACACTGAACGTTTGCTCACACCCATTTTTTTGCATGCCAACGATATCAATTTATCGTACTCCATGGTTAGTGGAAGTTTAACATGACACTGAGCAGGTAAATTGTAGCCCGTGGAGTTATTCTCCATCACAACCTCACCCCACCAATATAATGGAACTCTTATTCTACGCTCTCTAGACATAATAAAAATATGCTTGAGAATTTTAACAACAATAAACGTTTGATCAAGAGTTGAATTTTTTTTGTGATTGAATGAAATGCAATTCTAACCGCTTTATATAGAATGGTTGGCCGGAGAATTTTTTATTTTTAATTGTATAGCGCCAAAGCAGAGGCACTATACGCTTTTTGAATTATTGGTGGGCCCAGGAAGCAGGTATAGCGCCACAGTACGACGCTATACATAAAAGATGTATAATGCCGGACACTATGGCTTTATATCCCGTCAGGAAAAAAAATTGTATAACGCCACACTATGTGGCGCTATACACTAACGGCATAGTTACCGTTAGTGTATAGTACCACATAGTATGGAGTTATACATAGTTCGGTCCTATTTTTTTTGACTTATTTTTGTTCTATTTGTCTAATTTTAGCCTAACTGGGTTCCGGACTCGATATTTAAATTTGGCCTGACTTAGCAAACTAACTATTTAAAAGCGTAATAGTGATGGTAATGCACATCTGAATATTGGTGGAACAGGAAGAGTTATCAAAAGCACTATCCGGAATATGGAAGCAAGGGTTTGCTAGTAGTTAATTTTTTCCCACTAGCCTGTTTGGCCAAGTTTTTTTTTGGAGTCAAAAGCGTTTTTTTTTTGTGGCTAAAAGTGCTTTTGGTAAAAAATCAAGGTGTTTGACCCAAATTTTAGAAGGAAAAAAATATTTTTGAGGAGAAGCAAAAATATTTTTTGAGAAGCAGAAAAATATAGCTTATCTTCAAAAGTACTATTTTGAGAAGCACTTTTGAGAAAAATACACGTAGAAGTTATTTTTAAAAATCTTGGCCAAACATTAATTACTGCTCAAAAGTGTTTTTCAAATTAATTAATCAAACACAAACCAATTTTCACAAAAAATACTTTTTAAAAAAGCAGTACTAAAAAAAGCACTTCTCAAAATAAGTAAAAGTTTGGCCAAACAGACTATTATACTTTCACAAGGGTGGAGTTAGCCTACACAAATTATTTGTTTCCACTTGTGGTGGAAATAGATTCTCATGTGTTAACTCACTCAACAAATAAAACTGTATTATTCAAATTTATTGAATGATTGAGGTTGCTCCTCCAAGCGATGAGGAGTCCACAGATTGATAACCTCTTTGGGAAGCAAACAAGCAATAGCGGATTCGCTAGCAGCAGTATAATCGGAAATACAAGATCACGAATCGATGGAAATTAACTTAGAGCTTTCTTATTGGAGTACTTCCTGTTATTTGCTTTATTTCAATATTACCACAAAGACTTGATTGGAACTACATCGATAAGAATAGTTCCTTTTTGGAGCCAATGACTTAGCTGGACGAGTATGAAGATGTTGGGAAGTAAATCGATTGCCTAGAATGAGCTGATAATCTCGAGGATTTTGGTAAAAATTTGATACAGAAACGAGATAAATAAACTTTATGGATACCCTAAATAAGCATGTGAGTTTGATCCGAAGCTGACAATAAAATCATATAACGAGTTTGGATTTAATCATTTTCTAACTTTATTTTATATTATGACGTAAGTCACGAAACAGAAACAAAAATCAAATCAAGCTCAAACAACACGAAAAGAAATAAAGGAAGGCCACAAGGCATGCTGAAGGGTTAAACATGGAGATGCCAAAGAACCGAGGATCTAAAACATTTCCAACGGAATATAAAAATAATAGAGAGAGGAAAAAAGAAAAGAGATAATTTTGCTTTTGTCCCTTTTTTAATTGTTATATTTTAATTTTGATCAGTGTAATTCCCCACTAAGGCCTAATTAAATTGAACCTTCAAATTCGTAGCCTAATTAACAAACTGTTACAAATCTAACGGCGTTTTAGTTGCAAAATCATGTAATTAATCGTCTTTAATGCTAAGGTAATGTTAGTACTCTAACAATCAAATTGAAAGTTAAATACTCCATGTATTATTTCTATTATTTTTTTGAAACCCGTACTTTGTAAATCACACTAGACAAATCCGATGTGACAAGCGTGACCCAAAAAACACTAAGGGAGGATTGATCCCAGATTATCTACATAGATGACTGCCCTCCAAACTTATTAATGGTACAAAAATTTAAAGTGGCCAAAAAGGACAACTTTCCGGAAATAGAAATTTTTAACTTACCCAAAAATAAAATAAAAACTTGAAACTGGAACTGTGCAAATAGCAAGGCGAAATTAAAGTGGAAGAGACTCAGTAATTTTATTAACAATAATATGGAAGAGCAGCTGAAGACGATTCTAACGCAAGCGTTTGGCGAGTCATCAGAGAGCGAAGGCGAAGAGCAACAACAACTTGTCCATTCTGACTGTGCAGAGAATCGGGATAATGGAAAAGCCCTAACCGGGTCAGTGTTTGGAGAAAGTCATGACTGGGAAAAAATCAGTGAAATTGATGGTCTCTGGTTGTGCAAAAACTTCCTATCTCCTGATCAACAATCAAATTTGTTGTCATCAATCCAAAAAGGTAGTAATATTTAAGGCGGATTATGTGGGTTCAACTGAACCTATAACTATTATTTTACATCAAAGCTATTACATTTGATTCTTGACTCTATTGTGGCTGCAGAAGGATGGTTTGCTCAATCTTCAAGCAATCAGGTCTTGTTGGATCCTCAAACCTTCACCGCATTCTTGTATAGTACACTTATTCCCTTTAATTAAGTGTGATTTAAAAGCTTACTCATGTGTCATTTGGCTGAAGGATATATTGCCTCACTATTGCTATATTCGATGTTAAATCTTTAGTTTTCATACTTGTGAGCTTGAATTGTGTAGAAAATGATCCTTTGTGTTTCATTTGAAATAAGATATTTCCTGTGATTTTTATGTAAAAATGTGAACTTTGAATTTAATGTCCCTAAATATTAAGTTGAGAATTTATACCACTGCTACTCAAGGGAGAAGAAACATGTCAGGTATTGTAATAGGGGGTAAATCAGCTATACTTATGACACTTCGCCGAAGGGCAGTCTTGGAGCAACAATAAAGTTATTTCTGTGTGACCTTTAAGTCATCGGTTCAAGCCGTGAAAGCAGCTATTAATGCTTGCATTAGGGTAGACTGTCTACGTCACACTCCTAACGGTGCGACCCTTCTCCAACCTTGCGTGAATGTGAGATGCTTTGTGCACCAATCTGCCCCTTTTTTATGACACTTCAATCTGAAGTTGGTGAATGAATGCACAAGTCGGTACAAGTGGTGAATTGGTAGGTTATTTATACCATGTGCATCAAACCAATTCTTTCATTCGAAATTCAAAAACTTTAGCCTCTCCATTCTCCATGTAATAGTTCTTTAAAGTAATGTCATTTTCTTTTTGTCGAAAAACAGATAGAAAATAGAAAAATACTACAAAGCATATCTGGCAGGTAGTTGAACCTAAGTTGCTTGGATTCGGGTGCGGGTATTCAGGGTACGGATCCGAGTGTCGGATTCAGAAAAATCTAAACTTTAAGATTCGGGGATGCGGATTCAGGTATGGATATGGGTGCACGGGGATTCGGCTAAAAAATTCAAAATTATAAAAGATAGAGCTATAAAGAGAAAAAGAAAAAGCCATTTAAGGCCTTCCACCAACTCCACATCTATATGGCTGCTACTGTCTACCAGAAGTTCGAACTCAGAACATGACCCCTTGAATTCTTGGTTTTCTGAAACACAAAGCAGCAAATACGAGACAAAAGTACTACAATAATGAAGGTATGCCATTTCCCATGTTTTAAATCTGTTTTATTTTTAATTTTGAGAAATCAAAATCTCAATTTCCTCCCAAAATTTGTCGATGGACTCAGGTCAAAGTATCCGAAGTTAGTTGACCGAATCCGGGATGTATCCTGCTTCCGCACCCGCTCCCGTCCCGTGTCGAGACGGGTGCGACACCAAAAACGAAGAGTACGCGCAACTTAGAATTGAACTATGAAAAAGTTTGTCCCCCAGTTATCTCTGAGAAGGACAAAGAGCAGAAGATTCTGTTTAACACCTTGTTTTCCTTTTGATTAAGTGACTAAGTTTTAATTTTTAGGGAAAAAGGTCAAAAATGTCCCTCTACTATCGTTTATTGTTTACTTGTGCCACCCGTTATACTTTTCGTCCATTCTTGTCCTTATCGTTAATGAAGTTTTAAAAATTACCCCTAACCCTAACGTTTTGACACTGTGGCAGCTGACCCCTCAATTTTTTCCATGTCAGCTGCCAAGTCATTAATTAACCCACCCCTTTTCTTATTAAAATATTATCATCTTCTTCTCCCTCACACTCCCTCGCCTTCCAACTTTACAAATAGCCATTATCCCCATCCAAAAGCCACTGCTCCTTCCGTCAGTTCTTAGGTTTACCAATACCACCACTATAAGTTTATAACACATAGATTTCTTCATCAAAACCCAAAAAAAAAAAAACACAAAAAAAGGCAAAATCACTTGAAAGCTTAAGTTAGCATCCATTAAAAGGTCCTATTCTTAACTACAAATATAACTCTAAGCTGGTGAGTTCGGATTCGAGAAAACAGAGACGATAATTTTTGTGGTTGTTACTCGATCACCGGCAAGATACTGGTGGTGGAGCTGCTTCTACCCCTTTTTCTTATTTTTGTACCGATCTATGTATATGTGTGCGTGTTTTCCCCTGACTTTGGCATTTTTTCGAGCACCTAGCATGGTCGATTCTGCAGAATTTGTTTTATTCATATTCGAGAAGATTGGCCCGTTGTTGTTGTTGTTGTCGTTTGAGGTGTTGGGAGCAATCTCCTCATCAGCAGAAATCATTTCGCATTGGTTTTGGTCGATTTGGACGGCCGAAACTCCATTTCCGGCCACCTGGTGCTCATCGGAGAGTTGCAAAGGTTTGGGGACGACGATTGGCACGGTTGAATGGCCTAAAATTTGGTGGGGAGCTGGTATTTGACTTGGAGAACAATCTCCACGACTTGGAATCTCACAATTTGGCCCATAATCGCAGATGGTGGAGTATCGGAGACGCTCTCAAAAATATCTTTCTTCTTTGTTCTCTTCTTTTTCTTCTTACTCTGATTGTACAATAAGGCAATAGCTGTGGCTAATTCCTTTGTACCACTCTTTCTCCGCTGAAGCTTTTGAGGCTTTTCCACCGGAGGTGATGGCTGCTTGGTTAGCGGCGGCGATGACGGCAATGATGTTAGTGGTGAGGGCTCTTGTTTTTCGTTGAGCTCAACTGAAATGGGGTCTGTGGGGTTTTAACTTGGTGGGGTTAATTAATGACTTGGCAGCTGACATGGAAAAAATTGAGGGGTCATCTGCCACAGTGTCAAAACGTTAGGGTTAGGGCTAATTTTTAAACTTCATTAACGGTAGGGATAAGAATGGACGAAAAGTATAACGGGTGGCACAAGTAAACAATAAACAATAGTAGAGGGATATTTTTGACCCTTTTATAAACCAACAATCGATTTTTGAATTTCTCTTGACGCTGTTCAACTATTTTAACCTAGAGTCATTTATCGATGCACTTGATCACATGTATTTTCCTCCCCTGCAGGCTATGAGGTTTGGTGACCTACCAGGGTGGGCAGTTGAGCTCTCCAGCTCTATCCATGAGGCGATTCTTTTCAGTAATTGTGTTGCAGAGTTGGAGAACTGTCGTAAGGGTGAGGAAGCATGCATCTTTCCACAAGATCTGTTATGGAGGGAACCTCTTTTTGATCAACTTATAGTTAACATGTATCAACCAGGTGAGGTGCGACTTTATCCTTTCACAGAACTTTTTTTCCACTGATAAGTGTTTTATCATAGTAAAACTACGCTTCTAGAATGCTACTAAGTACCAACTGTTAACTAGTACAACCATCAAGTTACATGATGCAGTATAAGATGCCAACAAAAAGGATCACTGTCCTAAGTTTTGTTAACAAATCTAGGTAATGCATACTCGGCTTTTAAGAAGTATAAACAGCATATCTGGTTTATGAATGGGGAGCTTATTAGTATGATGTAGATTCCCGCAGCAATGAACTAAGTAGGGGATTTCTGGTTTATGGATGGGTGCTTAGTAGTAAGATACTAAGTTGGTGAGAAAAGTTCAACAAATATCTCTAGTAGAGGAGAATTTTCCTTTTGAGAAGGAAAATAAAACTCTCCTCTATTAGTAGATGAGAGTTTTAATTGAGGAGCGTTCTAAAATGGATTCGTTTCACAAAACAAAGTCAAGTAGATTTCAACCATTATTTTTCTTATATGACAGTACAAACAAAAGCCTTTCTAATTGAAGATTCATGACATATATCTGAAGAACATCAAACAGAATGCTTTAAACTAAGAGAAGGAATTGGTGCATGAAGGTCGTTAACGATCACAGGCAAAAAGAATAATAGACTCTGAAGCTGGATATGCTGACTGCTGAGGATAAGATGCATCTGTACTGTGGATATGTGCAATAAGTAACACGCGAGCTGGTATTAACATATAAGCGTTGCTGCAATTTAAAACGTCATGTTTTCTTTGTCTTTCCAAAGCGTAATACTAATATTCTTTTGGGGCAAACGAGATACTGGTATCGCACTATTGCACATAGTTTTTTCTTAGTCACATTATATCAGTGTCTTTCAAGTTTCTTTCATGTTTTTTTTTTTAAATTACAAAACTAAACGAAGTCACTAAGCATATAAACATACTCATATTTCCTCGATAGTGCTTCTCATGCTGGACAATGATTTCATGATTTTCTTTTTTCCTTTTTCTCATTTTGAATCAAAATAGTACTCAAATTCTGGAGTGGTTTTCATTAGCAGATTCAACCGACATTGGATTTTAAGTCGATAAAAAATGTCAATTAAACATGATTTCCCACCAGAAGCTTTGACCAGAGTCACCAGATCTGGATTTTAGGTTGATAAATTTTGTTGTTTAAGTTTTAGCAGATTGCTTCATTACAGGGGATCTGTCCTCATGTTGATCTAATGCGGTTTGAGGATGGTATTGCTATCGTATCTCTAGAGTCATCCTGCGTGATGCGTTTTACTCGAGTCGAGAACGAAACATGCAACCAAGATTTGGCACTGTTTACTCGAGTTGAGAACGAAACATGCAACCAAGATTCACCACAAACAGTGCCAGTTCTTTTGACTCCAGGATGTCTTATTTTGATGCGGGGAGAAGCACGCTATCTCTGGAAGCATGAGATAAATCGGAAGCATGGGTTTCAAAAATGGGAAGGCCAAGAGATTGATCAGAAGAGGAGAATATCTGTGACACTTAGGAAGCTTCGCCGCACTGACTAGAAATTTAAATACTAAAGACACAATTGCTCTGCTTCACTTGGCTTGGGGGATGACCAAAGGAACCTGTTTCGATAATTGTTCCAATACAGATATCTTAGTGTTAAGGCAGCAGCTCAGGCTGCTATTATTCTCTTTGCTTCTAAGGCGATGATATGGCGATGAGCATGAAGTGACACATTTTTGGCCTAGAATCTTCATGCCTTCTATGGTCAGAAAACATATCATCTGTACATTTAACTTGAAACTCTCACTTTTTAAAATGTTATTTTCTTTAGTTTTTGCGTTTATACCAGAGACAAACAATAGAGGTAAAGGGAAGGTTGTAGTAGTCGTGGTTTTGATTGAAGTGGCATTTCCATCTATTAGAGCAAGGTGGCTCTGTTGTTCGAAAAATTTGCTGCTACTCCTGAGATGTTTCAAGGGAGAAAGGCCAAATTTATCATGTACTGTTGAAAATAATTCACATTTACCCTATGTTATACTTTCCATCTAAGATTAATTCCTACCGTTAGCAAAATAATTAAAAATATCTCCATTTTTAAAATGAGTTCACCATTGCTATTCAAACCCCACATCGTCTAATGTATTGGATGAGGTGAACACCATGTGCCACTTCATCTCTCCAATCTTAGTGTGCCCATCCTCTCCTGCCACTTCACCCTCTAGGGGTATTATTGATTACTTTGATCACGATCAAGATAAATCTGGGACATGTTTCAAAGAACTCGTTCAAGACCTTTACTACCTGACCCTGCAAAACACACTATTTTTCTTCTTAACGCCACTCATGAATCAATGTAACCTCTATTTTTCGACCACCTTCACATAAATTTCTTGTACCACGAACAGGAAAGGGATGACTCACCAATCAAAAAAGCAGACCATATGACATTATTGGCGACTATGAAGAACACAATCCATACCAGGCAAAAACTCCAAATTCAGGCAGTTCAGGATGTGAAATATTATATATAGAACAGTAAATATAAAACACTAATATGTGGCAACGCATCTAAATTACAGTACACGAGCATAACAGGCAAAGATATAATTAAGTGCGTATGAGATCGATGTAGCTAAGTAGTTGTCACTAGTGGTATACAAGTTTAAGATTTGCGAGACTCAGAAGCACAGCCCATCCAAGGCAAGGTTTTACCAGATCCCCAGCAATAGGATTCACGCTTTTAAAAGCCCTAGCACATGCAATCAACACTCCGAACAAAGCCATGCACAAAACCAACCCAATCTTAGTAGCTCCAACCTTAAACACCACTGGATCCCAAGCCAAACTCAACCCCAATTGGCTCAAGTACAAGAGCATAGCCATAGGGTGACGATGAAACCCACCGTCAGCCCAAACAAGCCAAGCAGAAAGGCCCATCAGAAAAGTTGAACCCAAACAAGCTAAGTGCAAAGCCCACAGACGTGGGATCCAAAAGGGCTTCTCCATTGAAACGTACTGGTAACTGGACCCAAAGAAAGAGATATCTAAAAGGGTTAATAGCAACGGTAAGGTCAAGGCAATTCCCAAAGATTTGAGGCCTCGTTTGGCTTTCTGTCTTCTTGTTGTTTTGCTGCTTCTATCCATTTTTGTGTTTTCGTCTTTATATTTGCGTTCTGTTGTTTGTACAACTTCTTTTTCTTCTTCTTGTCCTCCTTTGGTTCTGTGTTTCAGTTCTTGAGAAGCCATGATCCGATTATAGCGTTTAGTATTAAGAATAGAAGGAAGTAGACTCGTGAACAAGGAGGGTGCGGAGAAATTTCAGGCCATTGAATGATTATTTAAAGAAGTCAGATCCACTATTTATATCCCTTGTGTAACTATATTACTATATGCAATTTTCAATTTTTTTTTAGCTTATACGGAGTATAGTATATGTAGCCGGAGTTCGCCAAAAATAGTCCAACTAGTGAAATTATAAGCCCGGTTCGATTTAGCTGGATCAACATTAGCGGATAAGTGTCAATATGTTAAAGTCGAATTTATAAATAAATTGTTACATATATCAACTTAGAGTGTTGATGAAAGCGATGATTAAAAAAAAAGGTATTGGCGAAAAAATGTGGATACAAATTTAGTTATATTAAATGATTGAAATGCTTCTACAGCCATGTAAAAAATACGTGTTAAAAATATCTTTACATAGAAAATGTGAGGAAAGAATTTAGAGCTTTGTTTGAAAAACGTATTTTTGTGATTACAAAGAGGATTAAAGTAGAGCAATAAAACGTTTCATCAAATTACAAGTGTTTATAAATTGCATTAGGAGGATTAATTTATGGCATCTGATTGATTTTAAGTGATAAAATAATTTTAATATATAAACATGAACACGTAAATAAACTGAGAAATGCTTAAAGCTGAAGTTTGTGTAGAAGCAAGATGGGAAAGCATTCGTTATCACAAGATGAACATTAGCAGCATTATTAGGACAGATGGAAGAAACAAGTGATGAAGAGTGGAAAGAAGCAGTACACGTGGAGAGAAGCGAGTGCCAACAGTGATTATCGTCTTTCTATAAAAACAAAACGGTTCGAAACTTGTGGTCAAAGGAACAACACAATGGCGTACCTATCATTAATTTCGCTATATATGGTGTCGACTCTGATCCAGATGTTGCATGCTGCTTGGAGATTGGAACCAGTGACCACTAACACGCATGCATGTGGGCCCTAATGATTTTTATTTTTTATTTATTTTTTGTCTTATCGACCGAAAATTACGAGCACTAATCGAATATACAAAATATTTATACTAATTACCATATAATATGTATATGGAGGCGCACATGAACGACTATATAACCAAGGTACAAAGATAACATGACGGTAGTTTTTGCTCCCCTTGCTTGTAGTCTTCCTTTATGATTTTTCTTTTTAATATGTATATTATATGTATAATTATATTTAATATACAAAAAAATTATATTTTTTGCTATTATTTTCTAGGACGCCCCAAAAATATACTTCCTCCGTTCTAAGTTATGTGAACTTGTTTGACTGGGTACAAAGTTTAATAAAAAATGAAGACTTTTAGAAATTGTGGTCCTAAATAAATCAAAAAGAGGTCTAGAGTATTTGTGTAGTTATAAAAGTTTCTCATTAAATGTAGAATTGTAAGTTTAAGCAAAATTATTTCTAAATTTAGAAAGGGGTCATTCTTTTTGGAATGGACCAAAAAGAAAATAGATTCACATAAACTGAAACGGAAGGAGTAATTATTCCTCTAATTTTGTGGACTTACTAAAAAACGTAATTAGTTTGGCCAAATGTTTAAAATCTTTTATTTAAAAAATATTTTAGAAGTTTTTTTCGAAAATATTTTTAAAGAGTAGCAATTGGTGTCTCACTAAATTAATTTAAAAAATATTTTTCCTAATACTAGAATAGTGATTTTTGCATAGTCAAGCTTTTAAAAAATGATTTTAGGCATGCAAAATTTATTAAATTTAAATTTAATAAAATAATTTGGACTATTTTAAATATATTAGTCTAAATAAATATTATATGCTAATATAATTGGATTAATTGTATTAGTCCAATATAAATAAATTAAATAAATAAGTCTTAATCAATTGGGCTAAAGTGATGAGCCCACTTCATTAGGCCCAAAATGTCATCCTCCTAGAGGCTCAGTTTTGTGCCACATGTCAAATGACGTGACGCGCCTAGTCAAACGGAAGAGCCAATAGGATTATGCCACGTGTCAAAATGATAAGGCATGTCAAGTCACATTAGAAAGCCAATGAAACTGTGTCACGTGTACAAGTGACATGTTATGGCCAATCAAATGCGGGCTTGTGACACTTCAATTTGATTGGTCGGAAAGAGTTTGTTCTTATCATAACTCTTCCCTTTCACAACTATAAATAGGGATCTTCATAACTCAGAAAAGATACCAGAAGTTATAACAAGAAGCAAGAGAGAGCTCGTGGATCAAACGCCGCAAATTTCTCTACAAGTTTCAAGCTTTAAGCAACCAAGTTCAAGTTCAAGTTCAAGAACGAAGAACAAATCAAGTTCAAGCTCAAGAACGAAGAACAATTCAAGTATTCAAGATCAAGAACGAATTGAAATCAAATACAAGGCATTTAAGACCAAGGCTACTTGTTCGTGATAAAATTCGTGGCAACAATCAAAATGTTTGCGGCGGATAAATCAAATTAAAATTCAAGATCAATCTCAAAGGCCCTTGAATTTATATTCAAAAGAAGAATCAGAGGATTCATAGAGATTGTACACTCATATTATTTAAAATAAAATACTACGATTGTTGCAATATTTTTTGGTCTTGATCATATTTTCTCGACGCAATTTATTGTCTGCAAATTCTGGCACGCCCAGTGGGACAATCTCTACCTCTCATCTCAACTTTTCAATCACCAAAGTTCAAGAACAACGAAATGGCTTCCAAGAAAATCAACTCCAGTTCAATTTCCGACAAGGCTGCTAATTTCAGGTTCTATGCTGATGTGGAAAGCATCCTCGATGTTACCTTTGGAAGCTTTGGACCAGTTACGAGGAGCAAAGCAAGCTCGTTAGAAAAACAAGCACCCCAAGTGCTGTTCGTAAATACCCCTGTTTTCGGATCTTCATCCTCATAAGGATCAAGATCTTCCACAAATGCACCCAAAGTTGGAAGCGATGCTGCTGAAAAAATCAAGAAAACTCTTGCTCTGCTTGAACTCTCTGGATCCAAGCACTCTGCTGTGAAGGAAGATGATGACGCTTCAAGTGATGGATCCTCCCCACTTACACCACATAGCGTGAGCAAATCAAGGATCAATCTATGTGAAAATCCATGCTACTCTCCATCGTCCATGACAATCATGAAAGCCACGGTGACAAACACTTCATCTGTGAAGGAGCAGTTGACAAGCTTGACGGAAGCAATCACTGGCTTGACCAAGTGCATGCAAAATCAAGATGCTAGAATCGACAAGCTAACAGATAGGGTGAGAATCTTGATGGAAAAAGAATCCATCCATGCACCTGGAAAACTCCCAGAAGTTCAAGAGATTGATCCTCCCCCACGACAAGTTGCATCCACTAAGGAAATTCCAGTCTCTTCGGAAGGGATGATTCTAATCAATCAACTAAAGGAGTTTATTGAAGGGACTATAAAAAACAAATATTAAGTTGCTTCCAAGTCCTCCTTTACCTACGCAAAACCGTACACTTAAAGGATCGATATGTTGAAGATGCCTGTTGACTATCAACCTCCGAAATTTTAACAGTTTGATGGCAAAGGAAATCCAAAGCAACATGTGGCGCACTTCGTTGATACTTGCAACAATGCTGGGACTTATGGAGATTACCTCGTCAAACAACTTGTCCGCTCATTAAAAGGAAATGCTTTTGATTGGTACACGGACCTCGAGGCTGGATCTGTTGATAGTTGGGATCAACTAGAGCAAGAATTCCTTAATCGCTTGTATAGCACGAGACATACTGTGAGTATGATAGAACTCACAAGTACTCGTCAACGGAAGAGTGAACCAGTTATCGGCTTTATTAATCATTGGAGGAATTCAAGCCTTAACTGTAAATCATGCTTAGTGAAGCTTCTGGCATAGAGATGTGCATCCAAGGTATGCATTGGGTGTTCCGCATATCTTGCAAGGTATCAATCCTAGCACATTTGAAGAACTTGCAACTCGTGCCCATGACATGGAATTGAGCATGGCCTCTGCTGGAAATGAAAGGCTGCCCATCTATGAACCTCGCAAAGTGAACGACAAGCAAGAAGTCAGAAAATGGAGCAAGTTTGTACCAAGATCTGAAAACAAAGAAGCTATGAATGTCAACACATCACCTATGAAGTTCACGATGAAGGTGAGAAAAAAGCAGAGTACGAAATCCACTTCGTTTCAAGATAAGCCAAGTGGAAAGTTAACTCTAAAAGAAATGCAAGAGAAAGAGTACCCATTTCTGGATTCTGATGTGCCAGCTATTTTTGAAGAACTCCTCGAGTTAAATCTCATTGAGCTTCCGGAGATGAAGCGACCAAATGAAGCTGAGAAAATTGATGACCCAAATTACTGCAAATATCATCGACTTGTGAGCCACCCTCTAGAGAAGTGATTTATCTTCAAGGACAAAGTTATGGACTTGGCTCGTGAAAAGAAGATTGTGCTTGAAGATGAGAAAGCACGCGGAAACCATGTATCTATCATATTTGGCTCATTTAGTCCAGATGAATTATGTAGTTCTAAAGAAAGTAAAGATGAAGAATTACTGGAGAACTACAAAGTTGAAGGCTGTCAACCTGAGGATGAAGAAGGTTGGACATTGGTGACTCGTCGTAGGCACCACAAAAGGAGCCCATGAAAAGGATCATTGGAACAACCAACGAGGAAAATAATGGTGAAAGACCTAGGAGATGGAACCTAGTTAAGCATGTAAAGAAAGCAAAAGTGGAGGTGCACCACCCTCAAAAGCCACGACATCTAGTAACCTGGGAGGAGTTTTTACCAATGTTGGTTCCGCACGAAGAATTCCCATGGGGGTATTGATGCCTCTTGTTGCCATACTGACGAAGGGAAAGAAAGGAGTAATGACCTACCGTTGGAACCATCTTCGGAAAAGCTTATCGAGTCCACTCCTTAAGAAGTTAATGCTTGTGAGGAAAAAGTCACGCTCACAAATGACGATATTCTGCTAGGTGACACTCCTCATAACCGCCCATTGTACCTGGTTGGCTATATGCGTGATGAAATGGTAAATCGAGGATCCTCAGTGAACATTTTGCCAATTCGCACTGTAAAAGAACTTGGTATTCCCATGAACGAACTCTTAGAAAGTCGTGTGATGATCCAAGGATTCAACCAAGGAGGGCATAGAGCCATAGGCGCGATCAGGCTGGGAATCACCATTGAAGATATGCAATCAAGTGCATGGATGTATGTGATTGATGCGAAGACTTCATACAATGTCTTGCTTGGAAGGCCTTGGATACATGAGAATAAAGTAGTTCCGTCTAAATACCATCAATGTTTAAAATAATACGAGGGTGAAGTCGAGAAGAAGATAGTTGCCGATGATACGCCATTCACCGAGGCAGAGTCACACTTCGCCGATGCAAAGTTCTACTTGAAGAACCACATTCTGAAGGAGCCAAAAGTTGATGATGGAATGAAAAGCAAGAATGACGAGCCCACAACTAAAAGAGTTGAGGTGACTATTGGTAAAGCCAAAGCTGTTACTGAGGAGGTACAACCCAACGTGAATAGATCTCATATAGGGGATATTGTGTCTTATGGCAAGAAAGTAAGTCATGTGCTCCAATATGTCCCTAAAAGGAAGAAAGATGAAGGCGAATAATCTAATCTCCAAGCTAACATGCTAAAAGAGCTAACTCTTCCGGTAAAACGAATTGAGGCAGTAAAGTTGTCTTCGAAGCCGCTTGCAGGGTTTGTAGCCCAAAATCGTCTGCAGAAAGTGGCACAACCTACAAAGTGGACAGATGAAGATTTTGATCCTAACGCTTACAAGCTATTTGCAAAGGCTGGATACAATCCCAATGAGCCGTCAAAGTTAGGGAAGCTCCCATTAGAAGCTGCAACGAGGCAACCATGTGAAGGTTTAGGATACAAGCAACCGTCACCAGTGCGCATCTCAATAAGAAGGACGAGTAGCAATTATATCACTGTAAAAGACGAATCTGCCGCTTCTAATAGGCCTTCCGTCTTTGACCGACTTAGAAAATCAATTGTGAGAACTTCTGTATTTGAGAGATTGGGTCCATTAAAGAAGGGGAATAAGTTCCAGAGAAATTATCGAAATACAAGAACACCCGCTTCGCCAAAAATTCAGAAGATCTCTAAAAATTTCCAAAGTTTGGCTCCTTCTAGAATGAAGCGACAAACAAAAGTCATGGTTTCATATGATGAAGTACTGAAGGTGAATCCATACACTGTGGTCTACACTAAAGAACGTGATAAAAACGAAGAAAGTGTGGGTTCTTCGTATCATGTTACTGCACAAAGCGAACATGGTGTTTTATCTCTAATGGAGGATGATGAGAAATTGGACGATGTTTCACCATGTTATCACATATACTTCAACTATGCGTACCCTAAAAAAGATGAAGATGCAAAAGATGCTCCCTCGGAACTTGAAGAAGGGGTGAAGGAAACAGTTGATGCCTTAAAAGAAGTTAACCTTGGCACTAATGAAGAACCAAGACCCACTTACCTAAGTGCTTTACTAGAAGTTGATGAAGAAAGCACTTATATTGAATTACTCAAGGAGTTTAGGGATGTCTTTTCTTGGAGTTACAAAGAAATGCTTGGCTTGGACCCTAAAGTGGAAGTCCATCACCTTGCGATCAAGAATGGCGCTAGTCCTGTTAAGCAAGCTCAAAGGTGTTTTAGGCCGGACTTAGTTCCCCTGATTAAAATCGAAGTTAAAAAACTCATTGAAGCTGGATTTATTCGGGAAGTTAAATACCCAACGTGGGTCTCAAGTATTGTCCCTGTAAAGAAGAAGAATTTCCAGATTCAAGTGTGAGTCGACTTCAGGGATCTCAACAATGCGTGTCCCAAAGATGAATTCCCGCTTCCTATTCCAGAGTTGATGATCGATGCTACTACTGGGTATGAGGCAATGCCGTTTATGGATGGTTTGTTAGGCTATAACCAAATTTGCATGGCACCAAAAGATGAAGTGCTTACTGTATTCCGCACCCCTAAGAGTATTTATTGCTACTGGGTAATGCCTCTTGGCTTGAAGAAGCTGGTGGTACTTACCAAAGGGCTATGCAAAATATTTTTGACGATCTTCTCCACAAGAAATGTCGAATGTTATGTTGACGACTTGGTGGTAAAATCAAGAGAGAAGGGAGACCACTTGAAAGACTTGAGGATGGTGTTTGAGTTGCTCCAGAGATACCAACTTAGGATGAATCCATTGAAATGCACCTTTGGAGTTACCTCTGAAAAGTTCTTGGGTTTCATTGTCCGACATCAAGGGGTCGAAATTGATCAAGCCAAAGTAGATGCAATTTTTAAACCTAGCTGGGAGGTGCCAACCATTAAGTTGGGAGGTGCCAACCATTAAGTTGAGCCTCAGGATATTCATGAATTAAAAAGTCTTCAAGGAAAGCTAGCATACCTTAGGAGATTCATCTCAAACCTAGCTGGGAGGTGCCAACCATTAAGTTGCCTCATGAAAAAGGGCGTTCCTTTCAAGTAGGACCAAGCTTGTGGCAATGCCTTTGAAAGCATTAAATCGTACTTGATGAAGCCTCCAGTTTTAGCAGCCCCTATACTTGGAAAGCCGCTGATTCTATATATTTCACCACAAGATAGGTCTGTTGGAGCGCTATTGGCCCAAGAAAATAGTAAGGGGAAAGAAAACTCTCTTTACTACTTGAGCAGGACGATGACACCAAACAAGCTGAATTATTGGCCAATTGAAAAGTTATGTTTGACGCTAGTCTTCTCAATTCAAAATTTGAATCACTACTTTCAAGCTCATGTTGTCCGTCTTGTTTCTAAATCAAATCCCATCAAGTTCGTGATGTCAAAACCTATTCTTAGTGATCGACTAGCGAGATGGTACCTCCAATTTAAAAAATTAGAGATTTTGTACATCCCTCAAAAGGCTGTAAAAGGACAAGAATTGGCAGACTTCTTGGCAGATCATCTAATACCTGATGACTGGGAGCTAACTAACGAACTACCTGATGAGGACGCAATGGTCGTTAAAGTTCAACCTCCATGGAAGATGTGCTTTGATGGTTCTGCGCATCGTGGGGGAGCTGGTGCTGGTGCTGGTATAGTATTTGTCACTTCTCAAGGTGAAGTTCTGCCCTACTCTTTTACATTCACTCAACTCTGCTCTAACAACATTGCTGAGTATCAAGCACTAATACTTGGGCTTGAAATGGCTGTCGAAATGAAGCGATTGCAATTGCAAGTCTTTGGTGACTCTCAGTTAGTGGTCAATCAGCTTTTAGGTAGTTACGAGGTCAAGAAGCCTGAACTACGCCCATATCATGATTACGCAAAAAATTTAATGGAGTGGCTCGATGATGTGACTATTCAGCATATGCCAAGGAAAGAAAATAAGAAGGCTGATGCTTTAGCTGCCCTAGCTTCATCATTAATCCTGTCTGATCAAGCGCAAGTTACTGTCTGCCAAAAATGGGTAGTACCGCCGCCAAATGAGGCTGAAAGTGAAGAAAATGAACTCAAGCATCTTGTCGCTATTTCTGAAGTTGAGAAAGAAGAATTGCGACAACCCATTATCGACTACTTATGCTATGGGATACTTCCAGAAAAACCGAGGAGAAGGACTGAAATCCGTCGTTGTGCACCTCGCTTCCTTTGCTACAAAGATACTCTATACAGAAGGTCGTTCGAGGGAGTACTCTTGCGATGCTTAGGGAAGAAGAAGCATTCCAAGCTTTGTAAGAGGCACATTCTTGGGGTATGTGAGTCGCACCAGTCTGGACCTAAGCTCCACTTCCATATAAAAAGGATGGGATATTATTGGCCAACGATGGTAAAATATTGCTTGGACTATGCTCGAAGATGCAAGGCTTGTCAATTCCATGCGAATTTTATTCATCAACCTCCTGAAGTGTTGCACCCGACTATTGCATCCTGGCCGTTTGACGCTTGGAGATTGGATGTTGTTGGACCACTTCCAAAGTCCTCTGGTAGGCACCTATACATCTTGGCTTTAATTGAATACTTCTCAAAATGGGCCGAAGTTGTTGCTCTTAAGTAGGTAAAGAAGGAAAATGTTGCAAGTTTCGTCCTAGTAAACATAATCTATCGCTTTAGCATTCCTCATTACATAATAACAGATAATGGAAAGCCATTCTATAATAGGTTGATGAACAAGATTTGTGATCTCTTTGGCTTCAAGCAACGTAACTCTTCAATGTACAATGCTGCCGCCAATGGTCTAGCTGAAGCAATCAACAAAACTCTATGCAACTTGCTAAAAAAAGTCGTCTCCAAATCCAAACGAGATTGGAATGACCGTATGGAAGAAGCTCTATGGGCATATAGGATGACTCAGATGGAATGACCGTATGGAAGAAGCTCCAAAGTGAGGCTTACTAGCTGGTTGATGCAGATGGCATGAGAATCGACCCTATCAGTGGCAAGTTTTTGAAGAAGTATTATCCTTGAAGTTGCAACGCTCTGATGCATGAGCCTAAACTGCAAGTTCCTATACTCCTGGCCTGCATGAGTCTAAACTGTGTACGACCCACAAAAAAAAAGTCCCCTCGGTTGAAAACTTCGAAATAGGCAGCCTAGGAAAAAGTTAGGACATATAAAAAAAAAGAGTCCGCTAGGTTGAAAATCTCGAAAGAGGCAGCCTAGGCAAAAGTTAGGACATAAAATAAAAAAAAATAAAAATTCTACCCATTCTGAACTACGATATGACTTGATCCTCTTCACCGAGGTACTTAGGAAGCTTAGAGTTTCATTCTGAGTTCAGTTGCATAAGTTCAAAAGATACATAATCCCCCATTCGTTGTATGAATGAAGTACGATGGAATGTAATTCATTCGATCAGTATTTGAAATCGAGCTGGGATACCATTCTTTTGTTAAAGCTTGGATCCCATTTGATTTAAAAGGGGCAAGCCGCTATGGTAAATTGGTGTCTGCAATGAAATGATTAATATCTTTTAGCCGTTATGCCTTCACGTTCGCCAAACCTTCAAGTTTTTTTTTGGTCTACCTTCACGACATTTCAAATTCAGTGAGACTTGGACCCAATATATTTGGTGAGAATGAAGCTCTTGAATTTAGATTTTTGAAAATTAAAAAGGTCTTACAATCTCAAGGCTTCTACATCAAGATACAAATATTTTGGTGAAACTGCGCAAATCTAAAACTATCAACGTGTCGGAATTTAAAGTTAACTTCAAAATAATGTCTGGGACGATTCTCAAAGTGCTTGAATCCAAAATTTGGATATATATTATATCTTGAAGTCTAGTTTCCATGAAATCAAACGGTTTATAATTTTGACATTTCTACACCAAGATATAATATTTTTGGTGAAACTGCGAATCTGAAACTATCAACGTGTCAGAATTTAAAGTTAGCTTCAAAATAATATCTTGGACGATTCTCAAAGTTTTTTATTTAAAATTTTGGATATGTCTTAGATATTGAAGTCTAGTTTCCATAAAATCAAACTGTTCATAATTTCAACGTTTCTACACCAAGATATTTTTTTTCCGGTGAAACTGCACAAATATGAAACTATCAACGTGTGGGAATTTAAAGTCAGCTTCAAAATAATATCTGGGATGATTCTCAAAGTGTTTGATTCCGAATTTTGGATATGTCTTATATTTTGAAGTCTAGTTTCTGTGAAATTATATGGTTCATAATTTCGACTTTTCTACACCAAGATATGATTTATTTGGTGAGATTGCACATATCTAAAATTTTCTACGTGGTGGAATCTAAAGTTGGTTTCAAAATATTATCTGGGTCAATTCTAAAGGTGTTTGATTCTAAGTTTTGAATATGTTTTTATACATTGAAATCTAATTTTTGAGAAATCAAACGGTTAGTTATTTGGACTCTCCTACGACAAGATATGAATCTTTCATTACGAGTGCGTAAAGCTGAAAATTATGCGACCAAGATAAATGTCGGGCAATGTAAAGAAAAAGAGAAGCAATCTTATTTAAGATGAAATAAATATCCACTAAGTCAATCTAACATAAAGGTAAAAGGGGAGATAATTCTAATAGCCTAATCTAAACAAAACTTGTAGTTGATCAATTCTTGACAGCTAGTCTCCAGGTTCTTTTTCTTCTTCTCCAAATTGGCCGAATCTTCATCAGTCAGCAAATTTACGTTGTCATATGAAGATACCTCAGTCTCGGCAGCTGAAACTTTTGCCTGAATCTCTTCAACCTCCTTTTGAGTCGCTTCTATAACACCTTAGAGGTTCTCCATCTCTTGTTGTAATGTCTGCAACTTCTTCACAACTCTCTTCAAATTCTTTTCACTAGAGGAAACTTTCTTGACTTTCTCACTTGCTTCAAGTTTGAACGATTCAAGACGCTTCTTAGCTTTGGAAATCAGCTCCAGCTTCTCATCTTGACTCATCTTATCAGCGAAATCGGATCGCTCTTGGTCATATGAGGCAGCAAGCTCGAAAAGAGAATCCAGTAAACTCTCTAATGGAGAAAGATCTAAAATATTCGCCTTTTTCATATCCTCGAAAATCTCAGTGATTTGCTCCCTATAAGATGAGAGCAGTTTTGCACGAGTTTTGGAGAGTCAATTGCAAATGTCCTCCCAAAGTCCCAAGATGAATTTCTTTTTGCGATTAAAGACAATGCTCTTTCCTTCAAAAATAGATACCGATGTATTTGTCATTGGTGGAACGTGAGTTATCTTATTTGGAGTTTGTCTGTTTAGGGCTCTGTCACGAGGAAGAGATGATGCCTTTGAAGGTGACTTTACTTTAGATGTAGGCCCTCCAATAGATTCATCACTCACTTGCGGCTTGTCATGTGGGGATACGATCGGATGCCCAATGGCGTTTAGCTGTATACGGAAAAGGCAAAGAAAGTAAGTAGTTTATAGTAAAGCTATTAAAAAAAAAGTAGTAAAAAGGCGAGGTGATTGTATTTTACCTCTTTGTTATAAGCTGTATGTGTTCTTGAGGGACTATCAACACTTGCAACCTCCACGATCTCTACTGGATTAGGCCATTTCCTTTTCCAATTTTGATTTTCATTAGTACTCTGGCTTGTATCTTGAGGAACTTGCGTGCTAAATGGAAGAACTGAAGGTTCTTGTCTATATCCGTTGAAGTGCACACCACCTCTTTCAAAGCTGCTTTTGAGGATTTAAGCTTCCTTTTCTTATGTTGTGTAACTACTTTTAGGATTGGAGTAGGTGGCTCTTTAACTTTTGGGAGCGTCTTTCCAACACCTTGATCTTCACCTCTTAAAGGAGTAGTAGACTTTAGCCCAACATTGTCTACCAAAGTTTGTAGATTATTCTCGAGGAACATTCCATGCACTTTCTCCCACCAAGACATATAATTGGTGGAGAAATGCTTCTCCACAGGATCTCCCGTTGGGGGAATAATCGCACGTGACATAGACCGATACAGTGTGCAAATCCTCCAAAATCTGAGTCCTTCATCTAGGTAGGCGTTACGAATATCATTCTCCAAAAAATTGGGGACATTCTGGTAAAACTCAAATTGACGACCAAACCGATGCGGGCTATATGGCTCGATGATGAATGAGTTGCCATACCTCAAAGGGAGGTAATTAAAACGTAAGCTCATGAAGTAATTTGACTCCAACTCTTGAGGGACATCGTTATCCACATAATAATAAGGACGAGAATTGGTTAACATTGTTGGTGTCCGAACTATATCCTCCCTAGTGTGGATGCGTTTTCTCGCATACTTCTCGTTAAAGTACCTCGCAGCTCCATCTTCTGAGTATTCCACCATCAAAGGGACAAACGGACCCTTAGCAAGTGGATAATGGGTTTTAAAGTAATGTGCAAGCCATCCGTAAACATAATGAATCGGAAAACAAACTTTGACCTGATCAAGTTGGGAAGAACATGAAATTTTATTCAAACTATGATAAATACTCGACAAAACTGGGGCCGCAAGGCTAATATTTCGCTCGCCTGCCATCGTGCTTGCCATCTTAAAAGTCTCGAGACAAATGAAATTTCTGCCTTGGGAAACACAAAGGCACATAGACATTGATAAGAATGCTGCTACATAGGTTTCATCTTTATTTTTCAGCTCTCACCCTAAGCTTGGAGAATATAACTTCTTGATTACTCGACCACCTCGTTGTCTCGGGAATAACTCTGGTAGGATTATGTGTCGACTTTAGGCGCACGAATTTCTTTTCCTTTCGCAGTGGGGCAGGCTTATATATTAAAAGCTTTTTACACCAAAAATTTTTCCACTTGCTGAAGGAGACCTTTTGGTTAGCACCCATACCTTCTTTAAGGTGATGGAAGGCAGCAAATAAATACTCTCAAGATAGAGGGATAAATATCATCTATTTTTCTTCTAAACCGATAAGTTCTCTTGTCTCAGGTACCACTCCTTCATACGGAGAACCCGCAATGGTCAGACCTCCAAGGATATATAAGTCCCAAAGAGAGATAGATAGTTCCCCAACTGATGTAAGAAGCGTGTTTGTCTTGGGGCACCAAGCCTCACAAAATGCTTGCAAAATGTTCGAGTTTCGATCATAAGTGAAAAGTGAGGTATAGATAGCATCATAAATCTTTGATGTACTCAGGGTTTGTTGGCTTCCACCAAGTACATCTTCAGCCCATTCCCAATATCCTGGAATATGACGACACTCGCCCTCGATTGTTGTTGTATTTCCCTAACGTACTTCACCTTGAATTATGCGACGTCCTAAGTTTGGAAAAGTGCTAGCAGTGTTTACGTGGTGATGGATTGGCACTTGGAGAGACTACATCTTGTACAATGGATTAGAAGTTGACTTGTGCTCTAAAGTCCAGTTTTCTACATGAAGGGAGTTCCTCAAAGAAGGCCATGAGGCTGTATACCGGCCAACTTGTGGGGTGTGAACCAAAAGCTTGGTTTGTTCTATTCCATCTTCAGTCTCGATTAGGAGATATCTAAGTTTGGAGGAAGGTGAGGTATAGTCTCTTAAATTTGCCATTCTTCGGGCTGCAAAAAAAGAGAGAGAGAAAAAAATGTCATCAAAATCCAAATCAAGAATATTAGAATGGGCACAAAGGTCTGAATGGATGAAATGGCCTCTGATAGTCGGTCCACATAGAGAGTAATATCTCCTATAGTTAGGACACATTGAGAGTAATTTCTCCGATAGTCGTGCCACATTGAGAGTAATCTATCCGGTAATCGGGCCACATTGAGAGTAATCTCTCCGATAGTCGGGTCATTTTGAGAATAATCTCTCTGGTAGTCGAGCCACATTGATAGTAATCTCTCAGGTAGTCAGGTCATTTTTTAGAGTTATCTCTCCGGTAGTCGGGCCACATTGAGAGTAATCTCTTCGGTAGTCGGGCCATGAGAGTAATCTCTTCGATATCCGGGCAAGGATAAGTACCCATCCCCTCACACCCTAAGATTGTCTTCTTCATGCATGGATCATCTCGTTAAACAATAACACACCCTTCTTGTTTCACCTACAAAAAATGGACAATAGAATAAAGAAAGTACAAGAAAAGAAGAAGAAATTACCTTCGCGTTAATGCTTCTGAGTCCACAAAAATAGACTCACGTGGCTTGCAAATACTGCGAATTGATGCTCAACAAATACGAGCACATGAGTTTATATAGATCTTTGGAAGATGAGGTTAAAATAATGCTGGCGATGTGGGACTGCACATTATTAGAGTTCAAGAGGAACTAGGTATCCTAATTCAAATTGAGAAAGAATTGCTATTTGAAGCCGACATCAGTAGGAGTCCTAGCAGTCAAATCCAACATTTGTTTGGTTTAATAATATGTGGTGATTTGCTTGGTGACTTATCTCCAAATTGTGTCAGTTGCATGACACATGGAGAACAAGCTAACTTCTTATTTGAATTCGAGTTATTAAATAAAAAATGGCCATGGGCTAAAGAACAGGAAAGAGCATTCGTTGGGAAAGGAAAATAAAACTCCACTTCATCTTATGTGGACCAATATTGTGAGCTTAAAGTTGGAGCCTTCATGGTTACTGTATAGGTTGAGAATTAACGTACTTTACAAATGCAAAAACTCTCCATGAAGAAATGTTGGAAAGTGTAAAGTTTGATAGCTTTCGTCATCTAGTGAGCAAATTGCAATTGTAACGTTTGATATCATGACTATAAATACTCCAAGCCTTACCTTTAAAATTCAATGAGTTTAAACCCGATAAGCCTTGAAGTAGGGAGCATTTGTATGCATGCAAAATTATAATTTGAATTATTTTAAATATATTAGTCTAAATAAATATTATAGGCTAATATAACTGAATTAATTGTATAAGTCCAATATAAATGGATTAAATAAATAAGTTTTAATCCATTGGGATAACCATTTAATTGGGCTAAAGTGATGAGCCCACTTCATTAGGCCCAAGATGTCATCCTCCTAGAGGCCCAGTTTGGTGCCACGTGTCAAATGACGTGGCACGCCAAGTCAAACGGAAGAGCCAATAGGATTATGCCACATGTCAAAATGATAAGGCATGTCAAGTCACATTAGAAAGCCAATGAAACTGTGCCACATGTGCAAGTGACATGTTATGGTCAATCAAATGCGGCATTGTCACACTTCAATTTGATTGGTCAGAAAGAGTTTGTTCTTATCATAACTCTTCCCTTCCACAACTATAAATAGGGGTCTTTATAACTCAGAAAAGACACCAGAAGTTATAACAAGAAGCAAGAGAGAGCTCGTGGATCAAACGCCGCAAATTTCTCTACAAGTTTCAAGCTTCAAGCAACCAAGTTCAAGTTCAAGTTCAAGAATGAAGAACAAAATCAAGTTCAAGCTCAAGAACGAAGAACAATTCAAGTATTCAAGATCAAGAACGAAGTCAAATCAAATACAAGGCGTTCAAGACCAAGGCTACTTGTTCGTGATAAAATTCGTGGCAACAATCAAAGTGTTCGCTATGGATAAAATCAAATTAAAATTCATGATCGAGCTCAAAGGCCCTTGAATTTATATTGAAAAGAAGAATCAGAGGATTCATAGAGATTGTACACTCATATTATTTAAAATAAAATACTACGATTGTTGCAATATTTTTCGATCTTAATTATATTTTCTCGACGCAATTTATTACCTACAGAAACTTTTGGGGAGAAATTGTTTTTTTTAAACTTCTTAAAAACATGTTGTGCTACTATCTAAGATCACATATTCTTCTCTCAGTCAAACACTTTAACTCTTTGAAAATAACACTTCTTTTAAAAAAAAGCATTTTCAATTTCCTAGAAACTTAGACCTAACATACTATTATTTGAGATAAAATAAGAACTTGTAAAGAACTAGTTTGAACCGAGCGGCATAGAGAGAAAATGATGCAGTGTACAAAAACTCTGAAAAGAGTGATTCACTTACCAGGTTAATTATAACTAAGTACAATTTATAAAGACATGAAAGCAAAAATTTGAAGCTTTTTATTTTCATTTTGTATGTCCCTGTAATCTAGTAGAGTAGATCTTTGCAGCTTTAACAACGAGTGGCTCGAGCATCTTTCAATACGTTCTATATTTAGGACAAATACTAAAATGCAATTCGCTTATACATTTAATTAATTTATACCGGCAAAAAATAGCACTTGCTATTCCTCATAATACAAGTACTAAGAAAGCCTCCTTTCTTTTAGTTTTACCGTACCAAAATTCTTAAAATTAATAGTAATGGAGTGTATTGTAGTTTTCTTCTGTAAAGAGTGTATTGTAGTTTTCTTCAGTAAATTAGGGTTTAATTTACTGATTGATAGTCATATATAAATTTCATTTCCACTTAAAAATCTTGAAATTTATGATACGAAGGGACGTTTTCTGTTTTGGTCATGTTAATGTTCTTATGTTTAATGAGCTATTTAATCGACTATTTGTTGATAATATTTTCATATTCAAAACCTTTTTGGTTTGACATTTGAAATTATGATACCGTAGCAACAATCATAACCGACAACAATATGTGCTTCACTATGTGGTCGTGTTACTTCTTGAAACTAAATTAAAAGCATACTTATACAACATCGACTTGAGCACAAGATAGTATTAGATGTACAAGAGCTGAAATCAAATTCCTTGTCATGTTCGATAAACATTCATATGGCACATGGGATGTGTTTGAATTGGGGTAAATTATTTTTTTGGCTCTTTACAATTTTGTTTTAGTTTTATGATCCTACCTCCTATTCTACACATGGAAGGTTTATGTTTACACGTAATCTGTCTTTTACATATAAGAGTTCTAAAAAGGTCATTTTCTTAAATTTAAAATTGTAAAGGGGTATGATGTACAAATAACACTTTGAATTCAACAATTCGTTGGTAGCTAGTCTGTAGTGGTATCACATCAACTAGTGTTACGGGGAAGTTGGTGAAGATTTCTTTCTTGGTTGGAAAGTTCTTGAACAATCTCTAACACTTGAAAAGACGCATATATTCTCGCATTTAATACCCAACACACATATTGCCCCACGATTCAACAAATATTTTCGCCATTTTTCAAGGTATCATGACAACAATTTTTTCCGTCTATAACTTCCCTTCTACTCAACATTTTTGCTTCTTCACTATTAGAACTTTCACAGTTCTTTCTTCTTCTTCTGTACATTTGCTTAAAAACCTTTTCACAACCTTTAGTTTTCTTAGCAAGAATTTTACTAACCTTTTGTTACCATGTTTTTTATACTGCTTTCTTCGGAAACACTGAAAACACTGGTCTTCTTTTCGGTGAATGCCTAAAGAAGAACAAAAACAAGGATGTTGATGTCGATTCTGATCCTCCCACTATTAGCACCATTATACCACATCATCTCAACACCGCAAATTACTGTCAAGAGAAAGCTCCTCTGCATCTTCACGAACTTGGCCAGTTAGTATATATCTCTCCTCCATTCGCCCTTCCAGTATCCCAACTATGAAGGAGGACTGCAGCTGCCCCAATCTTGAAATCCTCGCTCCGCATATGATAGAGCGGGTTACCTTCTCCAAGGAGGGGTTTACGTATGTCTATACATACCCCTTTAACTTGTGTCCATTCTTCCCGGGGTCGAGTGAAGGACTCGACCCAATATATAATTTTGGAATTGCCACCGGTATCAAGCTTGCTTATCACAAGTGGGCCTATCTATATGGCTGGCGGTGGCCTGGCTTTACTAACTGTGCACGGAGACCGGGGAAACCCTAACCCTTTCACACATGATGAACCTTTACTCTCCCAAATTTTTCGTGGGGGAGTGATAAACTTTAGCAAGCATGTTCACCACACTCTTCTCACCAGCGTAGATGATGGCAACGAACGTGGGTGGATGGAAACATTCGTCATCATTGGTACCAGGGACATCATTCCGGCCATAACTCTAACTTTTGTGAGTCGTGAAATCGCTTTCGTAAGTTTTCGGCCATTCACTTCCTTCTCGTTGTCTGTGATTTTCTTGTTATTTTTATTTTCCAGCTACCCGTGGAAACCACCATGTGTCTAAGGCTTGGACCAATGAGTTCAAAAAATTCTGGACATCACAACTCTAGAATCTAGACGGTGGAAGAAGATGTCCCCCAAATACGGGGGAAAGGCCAAACATCATGGTAAGTCAAGCCCTTCTTTCTGTTACCCTTGATTGGATACAAGAAATCTTCATGAATAGAACTGCTAACTTTGTTTTGGTCCGATACAGGACTTCCGAGGGGCTCTGTCATTTGACCCGAGGTCGACGCCTTAGTTGACCCCGAAGAGTCTAGGAGGGTGTTGGAGAATGCCCTTGCTCAGAACAGAGCTCACGGATCTGCCCGAACCACTGGTGAGGGTGCCTTCACTCGAATTTCCAACCTGAGAGCAAGAAACCAAATAGAAGACGATACTCCTCGGCTGGGGGCAAGACAATATAACAAGGAAAACGTCATCCGAGTTGACTATAATGGCCCTCATTGATGAAGGGGAAGCCAGTGACGAAGAGGATTCCCTTGTAAGGAGAAAAGGATCTTCGTCGACTCAACTGGATGCTCAGCCGTGGGATCTTCAAACCTGACCTTAGAAGAAACCCAAGCACTTTTGTGAGATGGGCCTGGTAGAGAATATAGATTCTCGCTTTCCGGTCCCAATTGTTGTTTCTGATTCAAGGGGTCCGAACCTTGAGCCTTTGTGCCCCCAACAATTGAGCTAATAACAACTAACATTATTCCTTCTGCTATTGCTTACACCAACTTCACGCCCATCAACACCAGCTGCTCATTCGCCACCAGCACCAATTGCATCTCCTCCACTAGCTACAGATGATCAAGAATGGAAGCTTCTCCTCCTCTATCTCTTGACCATGGGAATTTGGTGCATGATTATTCAATCACTTTCCCAGATTCTCGATGGAGGAGAAATGTCACTCTTTCAGTTTCAAAAGAGTGCCATCTTTTGTCCAAGACAGTAGAGCTTGCGAATTATCTGAAGTCGTGGCTTCAGAGAAAGATTGGAAGGAAATGCGCTCCCTATCTGGAGAGTGTCTGATAAACAATTCCATGCACATCGCGGTGTAGGTACCATATTAGTTTCCTCGTATCCTTTTTTCTACTTACATGTTGCAACGAAAATCCTAACTTTAATATACTTTTTTATTTTACAGGCCAACTTTCTTGCTTCTGAAAGCCTGCAAAGGTTGATCCTTGATAAGCAATGACTTGCATCTGAGTAGGATCAACTTTTGGCCGAAAGGAACCAACTTGTTCAACTTGTTCAACTTGTTGCACGTCTCCTGGTGTTGGAGGCAAAAGCTGCTGAGATGAGCGAGCTTGAAACCGGGTTTCAGTGTGTTTTCATTCAAGTATTGGAAATCCATGCTCTCCATAATTTCTGATGTTTGAGTTTGTTCTTAGTGCATCCCTCAAAATTAAGATCATCGATTTTTCGACTTCTCCCATATTCGTCGAAATCATAATTTGGACTAACTTGCTGAGCACTTGGGTCTGAAAGAAATGCTTCAATTAGTCACCCCAATATCATGCACACTAGTAATATATAAAGAGATTATATAGTTTCTCGAGGAAGAGAACATCATATAAAATTTGAGAAGCTTCGGATTGTATTGAACCCAATGGGAGCGATGAATGGAGAAACAAACATATATACTAGACTAAACTTTGAAAAATAATATATTTCATGGTGGCAGTAATGGTTGCAATGGGGGTGGAGGGGAAGAAAATTTTAGTGGTGGAAAAAAATAAAAAAGAGAGGTAAAATGGGTTAGGAGCGTTAAGGTGACATGTCACATGACATCCACCTCATCAAATATCAGTGACACGTAGGATTTGATGTCCACCTTGAAAAAACTTAACGGAAGAGGCGTATATTTGAATCAGTGGTATAACTGCAGGGATATATTTAGACCAATGTAACGAGGAGTATATTTAAATCTTTTTCATAGTACAAGGGATATTTGGCCCTTTACTATTATTTTAAAGATCAAGAGTGACAAGTTGGGTGAGATTAAAAATTAATGGAGTAAATGTACCTGAGTAACTAGCTGGATCAAAGGTGATTTCAGTGACCCTGTAGCCTGAACTACAGTTAAGACCACAAGTGAAATGATCACACGAGGAACAGAGTAAGGGTCACTTGAAAATTTTCAAGAACCTAAGCAAGAATATGAAGAAATAGTAGAGGTTTAATGGCAACCTAAAAGCTTCAAGGGCGACGATGTTAGAAGTTGGAGGAAAAAATAAATGGATCGGATGGATTTGATTAACAATAGGCCGGGTCTTTTTTATCCAATCAGGGCCAGCCATATGTAATCTTTAAGTTGGGAAGAAGGATTTAACGAGTGGGGGTATATAGGATCCAAAAGTGTGAAGTTAGGGATCGTTATACTAAAATTTTGAAATAAAGAGTATATGTAGCTTATTTTCAATAGTAGAGGGGAAAATACGATCCTTTTTCGTTAAAAAAATATAATTGTTGATAACAATCTAAATTTAATAAAACAAGCCTATTGTTTTCCAAAATCATAAGTCAGTAAACAAAATGTAAACCAACAAAGAAAAAAAGTTAGTTGTAAATGGTTACTTTAAACGACCATACCTTTAAGGTAGTATGTCTGATTTACACGATTTTATTTTACTTCTAGTATTTTCAAGATCTAGCTATCCAACCGCCATTTTCCTATTCAAATTACATTTTCCTCAAATTGGTAATTTTTTTTAATATATTATTAGAAAAGTTCGGACAAAAAAGTATTAAAGTTCAAGATCGAAATGTCTGCTAATGTGAATGTCCATTTTAGTGTGTATAATTAAATAAAATAATTCATTCTTGCCCAACCCACCTTATGTCACGACCCAAAATCCAACACAGGTCGTGATGGCGCCCAACACCGGAATTAGGCAAGCCAACAGTTGTTTACTAGTGAGATTATCCTTATTTAACATACCAACCCCACATATTCCCAAAGTTTTAAGCTTAGATCATTTAAATAAAAGCAGAACAGTAACCAACTTAAGTAATTCAGCCACAATGATCATGATCCAATATATACAGTCCCAAAATAAAGAGTCTACTATGTGCGTGCTAGGAACTAGTGTCACAAGTCAACACGCAAACTAGTAGAATATACAAAAGATGATACAAACTATACTGCTGTCTGAGAGAAGTAGACAGAAATAAACAAAAGATAACTCCATAGCACTGCTGAGAATCGCCAAGGGAGGCAGCTCACCGTGGAGTCAGGTCCAGAATATACGGCAAGCTCCGGTCGGATAACCATAAACACCAGCCTTAGAACCTGTACAATTAAGTACAGAAGTCCAATATGAGTACGTAAATATATATGTACCCAGTGAGTATCCCACCTAACCTCGAAGAGGTAGTGACAAGAGGTCGACATAACACTCACTAGGGTCCAACCGTATAGTTTAACAGAATGTAATGGAAACAGTAGGCATGTAAAGACAGTGAAGCAACAAGTATATATGTAAGTTACTGAAATCCAGGAAGAATAATGGGAATAAATAAAACAATCACCACTTCACTTTTTCTCCAAATATATGTCAGATCAATATCCATGAAATTTAGTAACAAATAAATCATACGCATGCAGGGTAAGGACAACCGGCCGGAGTCATAAGATAGTCATGCCCGTGCACTGCCGAGGATCGAACGACCCGTACCAAAAGTGCACCTCCCCACAAAGTACTCACATCTATGCACTGCCGAGGATCGAACGACCCGTACCAAAAGTGCATCTCTTAACCTCTCTATGCACTGCCGAGGATAGAACGGCCCATACCAAAAGTGCATCTCTCAATCCCTCTCTATGCACTGCCGAGGATCGAACGACCCGTACCAAAAGTGCATCTCTCAATCCGCCGTGGCGTACGGCCCGTTCCCATAAGAGTGGGGGAAATCACACTCCGCTCGCGGAATGTAAATTGCGAAGCGGTCACATGCACATACATTATTCCCTTTTTTTTTTTTAAAAAGAGAATGCTTTTCAGTGAACAATTTCTTACAAGTTTTTCTCAAATTTCATAACTTTGGGGACATAAGCAACATGTAACGTTAATTCATTAAGCACATAGTTCATATCAAGTACAACACAAGGCGTGATGCGGGCCTAACTACCCGGACATAATAGTAATAGTCGCTACGTACAGACTCTCGTCACTTTGTACATATGTAGCCCCCACAAAGTATCACGTATAGCATTTAAATCACCTAGGGGAACATTCCCCCTTACAAGGTTAGAAAGGAGACTCACCTCGTGTCGAATCTACCTCTCGGACCAAGGATGCGCCCGAACTCCGAACTCTACCCCCGAGGACTCGCAACTAGCCAAATATGGTACAATGATATCAATGCATGCTCTAAGTAGGGAAATTATCCTATTTACTCAATAATTCAACGTTCTTGAAGAATTCCCAAAATCCAACCCCGGGCCCGAACGTTCAATTTCTGAAAATTCTCGAAGGAATCTCTCACCCGAAGCCTAAGGATCGTTAATATGCGATTTCTACTTGAATTTATAGAAATAAATGGGTAATTTACCAATTTTCTCAAGAACCCTAAATCACTACCCAATTCTTGATTTTTCAATGATTTAGTAGTTGATTTAGCTAGAAGGTCATGAATTAACTAGTGTTGAGGTGGAATTAAGTTACCTTGACAGTAGCTAGGTTTTGGTGTGCTCTTCCCAAGCTCACAAGACTCTAATGGTGGAGGAAAATGAATGAGGGGGGAGGGGGGGTGAAATCCCGAGTTTCAAAGAATATATACTGCCTGGACTACAGGGATTCCACACCTGCGGCTCGGGGACCGCACCTGCTGTCTCGTGCCTGCGAGCTGGGGCTCGCATCTGCAGAACTGGCCGGGAAGGGCTAGGTTCGCACCTGCGGAGGGATGGCCGAACCAGCGATTCCGCTCCTGCGGACTTTTGTCCGCACCTGCGAGAATGGGGGACCTCACCTGGGGTCGCACCTACGATGCTTGGGACCGCAGGAGCGGTCCCGCACTTGCGACTGGGCAACCGCACCTGCGGTCACACCAGATTAGGTGCACCAGCAGCTATTTTAGCTGGGTTTTAGCCCCGTTG
>ML377255.1:4605-36683 GCA_005239525.1 Nicotiana knightiana | reverse complement strand
TTTTAAAAAGAGAATGCTTTTCAGTGAACAATTTCTTACAAGTTTTTCTCAAATTTCATAACTTTGGGGACATAAGCAACATGTAACGTTAATTCATTAAGCACATAGTTCATATCAAGTACAACACAAGGCGTGATGCGGGCCTAACTACCCGGACATAATAGTAATAGTCGCTACGTACAGACTCTCGTCACTTTGTACATATGTAGCCCCCACAAAGTATCACGTATAGCATTTAAATCACCTAGGGGAACATTCCCCCTTACAAGGTTAGAAAGGAGACTCACCTCGTGTCGAATCTACCTCTCGGACCAAGGATGCGCCCGAACTCCGAACTCTACCCCCGAGGACTCGCAACTAGCCAAATATGGTACAATGATATCAATGCATGCTCTAAGTAGGGAAATTATCCTATTTACTCAATAATTCAACGTTCTTGAAGAATTCCCAAAATCCAACCCCGGGCCCGAACGTTCAATTTCTGAAAATTCTCGAAGGAATCTCTCACCCGAAGCCTAAGGATCGTTAATATGCGATTTCTACTTGAATTTATAGAAATAAATGGGTAATTTACCAATTTTCTCAAGAACCCTAAATCACTACCCAATTCTTGATTTTTCAATGATTTAGTAGTTGATTTAGCTAGAAGGTCATGAATTAACTAGTGTTGAGGTGGAATTAAGTTACCTTGACAGTAGCTAGGTTTTGGTGTGCTCTTCCCAAGCTCACAAGACTCTAATGGTGGAGGAAAATGAATGAGGGGGGAGGGGGGGTGAAATCCCGAGTTTCAAAGAATATATACTGCCTGGACTACAGGGATTCCACACCTGCGGCTCGGGGACCGCACCTGCTGTCTCGTGCCTGCGAGCTGGGGCTCGCATCTGCAGAACTGGCCGGGAAGGGCTAGGTTCGCACCTGCGGAGGGATGGCCGAACCAGCGATTCCGCTCCTGCGGACTTTTGTCCGCACCTGCGAGAATGGGGGACCTCACCTGGGGTCGCACCTACGATGCTTGGGACCGCAGGAGCGGTCCCGCACTTGCGACTGGGCAACCGCACCTGCGGTCACACCAGATTAGGTGCACCAGCAGCTATTTTAGCTGGGTTTTAGCCCCGTTGGGTGCCCGGGAGGCCCCTGAGCCCACCCGAGCCCTCGTCCAAATATACTAACAAGTCCCAAATCATAATAGAGACTCGCTCGAGCCTTCGGAATACCCAAAACAACGCTAAAACTCAAAATCACACCTCAAGACCCCAAAAACCAAACTTAGGAACTTTTAGTTTTCTAGACTTCGCTAACAACGCGCCGAACCGTCCTATACTACTCGGAATGACACCAAATTTTGCAGCCAAGTCATAAATGACATAACGGAACTATTTCCGGTCTCGAAATTCCGTTCAGACCTTGATAACACAAAAACACGTCCTAAACCACAATAGGAACTTAAGGAACTTCTTATTTCAATATTGGGCGCCGAAACGCTCCCGGGTCATCAGAAACCTATTCTGAGCACACGCCCAGGTCCAAAATCATCACACGAAGTTACCTGAATCGACGAAACTCGATTCCGAGGTCGTTTAACCAAAATATTGACCGAAGTCAAACTTGGCCTTAAAGGCCAACTTTAAGGAGCCAATTGTTCCTATAACACTCTAAACACCTCCGAATCACTAACCACCAGTCCCCGCAAGTCATAAATCATAAAAATCCGCTATGGAAAGTTTCATTTAGGGGAACGGGGTCCGATAACGCAAAACGATCAGTCGGGTCGTTACATTCTCCACCTCTTAAACAAACATTCATCCTCGAACGGGTCTAGAATCATACCTGAAATGCTGAACACGTGTGGATATCTGCTCCGCATGTCCTTCTCGGACTCCCAGGTCGCCTCCTCAACTGGATGGCCCTTCCACTGGACCCTTATGGCAGAAACTTTCTTGGACCTCAACTGGTGGTCCTGTCTATCAATAATAGAAACTGGCTCCTCCTCGTAGCCCAACCTCTCATCTAACCGAATAGTGCTGAAATCAACCACGTGCGAGAAGTCGGCGTGGTACCTCTGGAGCATGGATACATGAAAAACTGGATGAACTCCTGATAAACTGGGGGGCAAGGCCAGCTCATAAGCAACCTCCCCAACTCGCCTCAACACCTCGAATGGATCTATAAACCTCGGGCTAATCTTGCCCTTCTTCCCAAACCTCATAATACCCCTCATAGGCGAGACTTTCAACATGACCCTTTCTCCCTCCATAAATGATACATCACGCGTCCTTTGATCCGCGTAACTCTTCTGTCTGGACTGTGCTGTACAGAGCCTCTCTTGAATCAACTTCACTTTCTCCAAGGCATCCCTCACCAAGCCAGTGCCATATAACTTAGCCTCGCCAGGCTCAAACCACCCGATAGGAGAACAACATCGCCGACCATACAAAGCCTCAAATTGTGCCATATCAATGCTGGACTGATAACTATTATTGTAAGCAAACTCGGCCAAAGGCAAGAAATGGTCCCAGTGACCTCCAAGGTCAATCACACATGCCCTGAGCATGTCCTCTAATATCTGATCTGTACGCTCCGACTGACCATCAGTCTGAGGGTGAAATGCTGTGCTGAGGTCTATCTGGGTGCCCATCTCACTATGCAATGCTCTTCAGAAGTGCGAGGTGAACTGAGGACCTTGATCTGATATAATGGACACCGGCACACCATGCAACCGGACTATCTCCCGAATGTAGATCTGGACAACCTCTCAGAAGTATATGTAGTATCTACTAGAATGAAATGCGCCGATTTGGTCAATCTATCCACAATGACCCAAACTGCGTCGAACTTCCGCAAAGTCCGAGGCAACCCAACCATGAAGTCCATAGCGATGCGCTCCCATTTCTACTCAGGTATGGACATCCGCTAAAGTAGGCCTCCTGGCCTCTGGTGTTCATACTTCACCTGGTGGCAATTAAGACACCTGGTCACATACTCCACAATGTCCTTCTTCATCCACCTCCACCAGAAATGCTGCTTCAAGTCATGATACATCTTCGTAGCACCAGGATGAATAGAATATCGAGAACTGTGTGCCTCCTTTAGAATCCTCTCCCTCAGGCCATCAACATTAGGAACACATAAGCGGCACTGATGTCTCAGAACACCATCCTCTCCAATAGCAGCCTCCTTGGCCCTACCCTGAACCACTGTCTCCCGAAGCTCTTCTAAGCACTAATCATAGAACTATCGGGCCTTAATATCCCCCAATAACGAAGACTGAGCAACCAAATGTGCTAAAAGTCGACGAGGCTCTGAAAGGTCTAACCTCACTAGGCGATTGGCCAAGGACTGAATGTCCAAGGCTAGAGGCCTCTCCTCTGCTGCAATATAATCCAAGCTACCCATATTCTCCGCCTTCCTACTCAAAGCATCTGTTACCACATTTGCCTTGCCCGGGTGATAAAGAATGGTAATATCATAATCGTTTAACAACTCAAGCCATCTGCGCTGCCTCAAATTAAGATCCTTCTGTTTGAACAAGTTCTTCAAGCTACGGTGGTCTGCATAAACCTCGCAGGACACGCCATACAAGTAGTGCCTCCAAATCTTAAGAGTGTGAACAATCGCCGCCAACTCCAAATCGTGCACAGGGTAATTCTTCTCATGAACATTCAACTGGCGTGAAGCATAAGCAATAACTCTCCCCTCCTGCATCAATACACACCCCAAGCCAACACGTGAAGCGTCGCAATATACTGTGTACATCCCATAACCGGAAGGCAATACTAGAACTGGTGCTGAGGTCAATGCTGTCTTACGCTTCTGAAAGCTGGCCTCACACTCGTCAGAACATCGAAACAGGGCATTCTTCTGAGTCAATCTAGTCAATGGAGCTGCAATAGAAGAGAAACCCTCCACAAATCAGCGATAATAGCCTGCTAGGCCCAAAAAGCTCCTGATCTCTGTAGCTGAAGTAGGACGCGACCAACTCTGAACTGCCTCGATCTTCTCAGGTTCAACCTTGATACCCTCTCCGGATACCACATGCCCCAAAAATGCCACGGAATCCAACCAAAACTCACACTTGGAGAACTTAGCATATAGCTCATGTTCTCGAAAGGTCTGGAGCACAACTCTCAAATGCTGCTCGTGCTCCCCCAGGCTACGTGTGTAAATCAAAATGTCATCAATGAAGACAATGACAAAGGAATCAATATACTGCCTGAACACCCTATTCATCAGGTCCATGAATGTTGCTGGGGCATTAGTCAAGCCAAAGGACATCCCCAGGAACTCATAATGGCCATATCTCGTACGAAAAGCATTCTTCGGAACATATGCAACCCAAATCCTCAACTGATGATACCCCAATCGCAAATCAATCTTAGAAAGCACACGAGCACCCTGCAACTGGTCAAACAAATCATCGATGCGCGACAAGGGATACTTGTTCTTAATGGTAACCTTGTTCAACTGGCGGTAATCAATACACATCCGCATAGACCCGTCCTTCTTCTTCACAAATAAAAGTGTAGCACCCCACAGCGATACACTCGGTCTGATGAACCCCTTAGCTAACAACTCCTCAAGCTGCTCTCTCAACTCCTTCAACTCTTTCGGAGCAATACGGTACGGAGGAATGGATATAGGCTGGTTGTCTAGATCTAAATCAATGCAGAAATCAATATCACGGTCCGGAGGCATGCCCGAAAGATCCGAAGGAAATACATCCGCAAACTCTCAAACCACTAGCACTGAATAAATCGTCGGAGACTCGACAGTGGTGTCCCGCACATAAGCAAAATAGGCTAGACAACCCTTCTCGACCATATGTGGAGCCTTAAAGAATGAAATAACCTGGCTGGCTGCACTAACTGAAGAACCCCTCAACTCCAGCCTAGGCGACTCGGGCATGGCTAAAGTAACTGTCTTGGCATGGCAATCAAGCACGACATGATAAGGAGATAGCTAATCCATGCCTAGAATAACCTTAAAGTCAACCATGTCGAGCAATAAAAGGTCAGCTCTGGTCTCGAACCCACAGAAGGTGATCACACAAGACCGATACACCCGGTCTACCACCACAGAATCTCCCACAGGAGTGGAAACATATATAGGAGATCCCAAGGACTCACGAGAAACATCCAGAAAAGGAGAAAATAGGGCTGAAACATATGAATAAGTGCATCCTGGATCAAACAATACTGAAGCCTCTCTACCACATACTGAGATAATACCTGTGATCACGACGTATGAGGCCACTGCATCTGATCTGGCCGGAATAGCATAGAACCTGGCTGGAGCACCCGGAGACTGAGCCCCACCGGAGTGAACAGGAGCTTCCTGACCTCCCCTTGGCTGGCCTCTATCTCTAGGATGACCCCTGCCGACCTGTCCTCCACATCTAGGTGGCCAGACTGCTGGTGCTTGACCCATCAGCTGATAGCCCTACTGTACGTCCTTGCCCCGATACCTGGGACACTGCCTCTTCATATGACCTAGCTCTCCATACTCATAACAACTCCCAGGTGGCATAGTCTGCTGCCCCGAAGAAGATCCCTGAAGGGCTGGAGGGCGATGAGAGCCCTCAAGCATAGCACTGAAATAAGGATCGGAGGATCTCGGATGACTGGGATAACCACTGTGTGAACTCTGAATGGCTGGAGGACGGTAGGAACGCTCTGGCATGGCACTGAAATGAGGCCTCGCTGGAACACCTCGGGGAGGTGGTGGAGGTGCTGAATATAAAGGTCTGCTGGGCTGACCAATGCTATACTGAACCCTGCCCCTAGATGGGGCACCTCTGAAACCTCCTGAGAACCTAGCCCTCTTGTCCTGCTGACCCTGCTCCCTACTCCTCGACCAATAACCCTCGATCCTATGAGCAATCTCCACTACGAGCTAATAAAGGGTGCCCATCTCCACCTCTCGAGCCATGGTGGATCTAATACCTGGATGCAACCCTACTACAAACCTCCGCACTCTCTCAGCATTGATGGGAAATGTCATAAGAGCATGGCGTGACAGCTCTGAAAATATGGCTTCATAATCTGTCACGGACATCTGCCCCTGCTCTAATCGCTCAAACTGACCTCACAGCTCTTCCCTCTCAGAGGGTGGAATATATCTGTCCAAGAACATCTGTGTGAACTGCTCCCAAGTGACAATAGGAGAATCTGCTGGCCTGCTGAGAATATAAGACTGCCACCGCCTGCGAGCTCTTCCCTCTAACTGGAATGTGGTGAAATCCACTCCATGGGACGCTAGGATCCCCATGTTGTGCAGTATATCCCTGCACCCATCAATGAAGTCCTGGGCATCCTCACCTCGCTCACCCCTGAAGACTGGAGGGCGCAATCGAGTCCATCTGTTTAACATCTTCTGCTGATTGCCATCCGCAACTGGTCTGGGCTCCGGTGCTGCTACTATAGGCTGGGTACCACCCTTGGGCAGTGTACCCGCGATGTGATGTAATGCTACTATCGATCCTGCGGCCTGGGCAGTAGGGTCTGGGCTCCCCCTCCCCCCTGAGAAGTGGCAGGATCTGCTGGAAATAAACCAGCCTGGGACATAGTGTCCATAAATATCATCATACGGCCTATGACTGCCTGGAAGCCTGGCGCCGTCATAAAGTCTACTGGTGCAGGATCTACTGGAGGCACCTCATCCTGCTCCTCTATAATAGGGTCCTCTGGTGGTGGGACCAGAATAGCTCTAGGACACCCTCGTCCCCTACCACGGGCCTGTGCCCTCCCCTAGCCTCTGCCAGCGAGGGTAGCAGCCCTTCCCGGGTCTGGAACATCAGATGCGCGCGTCCTCACCATCTGTGTGAGAATAGAAGAATGAATTTAATAAATCATCGAGTGCACGATAGAATAAGAACAAAGAGAGGTTTCCTAACACCCTACAGCCTCCTGAAGATAAGTACAGACGTCTCCGCACCGATCCGCAAGACTCTACTCGGTTTGCCCGTGACTCGTGAGACTTACGTGAACCTAGTGCTCTGATACCATGTTTTCACGACCCAAAATCCAACACAGGTCGTGATGGCGCCCAACACCGGAGTCAGGCAAGCCAACAATTGTTTACTAGTGAGATTATACTTATTTAACATACCAACCCCAAATATTCCCAAAGTTCTAAGCTTAGATCATTTATACAAAAGCAGAAACAGTAACCAACTTAAGTAAATACAGCCACAATGATCATGATCCAATATATACAGTCCCAAAATAAAGAGTTTACTATGTCCTTGCCAGGAACTAGTATCACAAGTCAACAGGCGAACTAGTAGAATATACAAAAGATGATACAAACTGTATTGTTGTCTGAGAGAAGTAGACAGAAATAAACAAAAGCTAACTCCATAGCACTGATGAGAATCGACAAGGGAGGCAGCTCACCGTGGAGTTAGGTTCAGAATATATGTCAAGCTCCGGTCGGATAACCAGAAACACCAGCCTCAGAACCTGTACAATTAAGTATAGAAGTGCAACATGAGTACATAAATATATATGTACCCAGTGAGTATCCCTCCTAACCTCGAAGAGGTAGTGACGAGAGGTCGACATGACACTCACTACGGTCCAACAGTATAATTTAACAGAATGTAATGGAAATAATAGGCATGTAAAGACAGTGAAGCAACAAGTATATATGTAAGTTACTGAAATCCAGGAAGAATACTGGGAATAAATAAAACAATCACCACTTCACTTTTTCCCCAAATATCTATCAGATCAATATCCATGAAATTTAGTAACAAATAAATCATTCGCATGCAGGGTAAGGACAACCGGACGAAGTCATAAGATAGTCTTGCCTGTGCACTGCGAGGATCGAACGGCCCGTACCAAAAGTGCACCTCCCCACAAAGTACTCACACCTATGCATTTCCGAGGATCGAACGGCCCATACAAAAAGTGCATCTCTCAACCTCTCTATCCACTTCCGAGGATCGAACGACCCGTACCAAAATTGCATCTCTTAATCTCTCTCTATGCACTGCCGAGGATCGAACCGCCCGTACCAAAAGTGCATCTCTCAATCCGCCGTGGCGTACGGCCCATTTCCATAAGAGTGGGGGAAATCACACTCCGCTCACGGAATGTAAATTGCGAAGCGGTCACATGCACATACATTATTCCTTTTTTAAAAAAAGATAATGCTTTTCAGTGAACAATTTCTTACAATTTTTTCTCAAATTTCATAACTTCGGGGACATAAGCAACATGTAACGTTAATTTATTAAGCATATAGTTCATATCAAGTACAACACAAGGCGTGATGTGGGCCTAACTACCCGGACATAATAGTAATAGTCGCTACGTACGGACTCTCGTCACTTTGTACGTACGTAGCCCCCACAAAGTATCACATATAGCATTTAAATCACCTAAGGGGGCAATTCCCCCTTACAAGGTTAGAAAGGAGACTCACCTCGTGTCGAATCTACCCCTCGGACCAAGGATGCGCACGAACTCCGAACTCTACTCCTGAGGACTCGCAACTAGCCAAGTATGGTACAATGATATCAATGCATGCTCAAAGTAGGGAAATTATCCTATTTACTCAATAATTCAACGTTCTTGAAGAATTCCCAAAATCCAACCCCGGGCTCGGACGTTCAATTTCAAAAAATTCTCGAAGGAATCGCTCACCCGAAGCCTAAGGATCGTTAATATGCAATTTCTAGTTGAATTTATAGCAATAAATGGGTAATTTACCAATTTTCTCAAGAATCCTAAATCACTACCCAATTCTTGATTTTTCAATGATTTAGTAGTTGATTTAGCTAGAAGGTCATGAATTAACTAGTGTTGAGGTGGAATTAAGTTACCTTGACAGTAGCTAGGTTTTGGTGTGCTCTTCCCAAGCTCACAAGACTCTAATGGTGGAGGAAAATGAATGAGGGGGGTGAAATCCCGAGTTTCAAAGAATATATACTGCCTGGACTACAGGGATTCCGCACCTGCGACTCGGGGACCGCACCTGCGGTCTCGCGCCTGCGAGCTGGGGCTCGCACCTGTGGAAGTGGACGGGAAGGGCTGGGTTCGCACCTGCGGAGGGATGGCCGCACCAGCGATTTCGCTCCTGCGGACTTTTATCCGCACCTGCGAGAATGGGGGACCTCACCTGGGGTCGCACCTGCGATTCTTGGGACCGCAGGAGCGGTCCCGCACTGCGACTGGGCAACCGCACCTGCGGTCACACCAGATTAGGTGCACCAACAGCTATTTTAGCTGGTTTTTAGCCCCATTGGGTGCCCGGGAGGCCCCCTGAGCCCACCCGAGCCCTCGTCCAAATATACTAACAAGTCCCAACTCATAATAGAGACTCGCTCGAGCCTTCGGAATACCCAAAACAATGCTAAAACTCAAAATCACACCTCAAGACCCCAAGAACCAAACTTAGGAACTTTTAGTTTTCTAGACTTCGCTAATAACGCGCCGAACCGTCCTATACTACTCCGAATGACACCAAATTTTGCAGCCAAGTCATAAATGACATAACAGAACTATTCTCGGTCTCAGAATTCCGTTCAGACCTTGATAACACAAAACACGTCCTAAACCACAATAGGAACTTAAGGAACTTCTTACTTCAATATTGGGCGCCGAAACGCTCCCGGGTCATCAGAAACCTATTCCGAGCACACGCCTAGGTCCAAAATCATCACACGAAGTTACTTGAATCGACAAAACTCGATTCCGAGGTCGTTTAACCAAAATATTGACCGAAGTCAAACTTGGCCTTAAAGGCCAACCTTAAGGAACCAATTGTTCTTATAGCACTCTAAACACCTCCGAATCCCGTACCACCATTCCCCGCAAGTCATAAATTATAAAAAGCCGCTATGGGAAGTTTCATTTAGGGAACGGGGTCCGATAATGCAAAACGGCCGGTCGGGTCGTTACACCTTAGACTAGGTATCTCCTTACGATTAGTTAGGGGGTATGTCAGTCCACTTTTTTTCTTCAAAATATTGATACCCTATCAATCCCCTTAGGAGGAGCTTGTTCGAGAACCGGGAGAATAGGGCTCGGGCCTTCTCACTTAAAACCCTTATTTGTATGCGCCCAATATCTTTTAAGAGATATAAGTTGGTCAAGTCAGATTGATAGCTAATTACACATAAGAAATTTTAAAGTTTGTTTACCTTGAAAATGATAATTATAATTATATTTGATTTTATGGTTCTAAAAATACGTGATCTATTTTAATACCAGTTGTTTAGGCAGTAGATGCTAGGTGAGAAGTGAGTAAACAAAATAAGAGCGAAGGGTAATGAGATTATGCAAACCGAGCAGCGGAGAGACGGGGTCTCGAGCTTGGTCGGAATGGGCCTCGAGGTCGAGCTCAAGAGCTTGACAAGGGGCTATCGACAATGATATAGAAGTATTGAAGGCCTCGAAGATGGCCTATTTGTGATTAATAACGAGTAATAAATGAAGAAAAACTAATGAACACAATAAATGAAAGGCAATAAATCAGCGAAGCAATTGTAGAGAATGTTTGAGTTAGAGAGCAGAGAATGTTCTTGTTCTTGTATTGAATATCATGTCCCTTACAAAGTGACAAGGGTCCCCTTTATATATGAAGGGGAATCCCAACATAGTACATGTATAATTATTATAAAAGAGTGATGGCTGGTACAACCATTTAATGCCACGGTACATACTTGTATTATTTTGCGTACTTGGTCAGCTTTAACCACGTGCCTTTTGGGAGTTTCTGGCCTTTCCATGATGGTCTTCGATCTACACTACTTCGGGGTCGAGAACCTTCGATATGCCCCCTCGATGCCAAAACTCGAACCTTTAAGCCTTCTAAGCGCCATAATGATCGTAAAATCGGCTTCTTCGATTTTAGCCGTATACAGATAGTCCCCGCATTTTTTAGAATGAAGAGACAAGAAACGATTTGAATTCACCAACTTTTCAATGCCTTCATTATTCTGTCAGTCATGCTACGTAAGCGACTGACATGATTGGAGAGATGCTTCAAAAGCCAAATTCGCAGTCTTTGAAAAGATTCAAATTTATTACGTCGGTTGGCTGCCTTTTGGCTTTCCTTAACGCGCGCAGTTGGCCCCTATAAATACTCATTCTCCTGTCCCTGTCCTTTCACTACTTATTTTAACCTTTTCTAAAAAGAGCTCTCATTTCTTCTTTCTTGTATCCCTTTTCTGCTTAGCTCCCCCTTGTTCCGTTCGCAACCTTTCAGCAGGAATGGCAAAGGCCTCCAAAACTATTCCACGAGATGATAAAGCCTCCTTATTTTCACGTTCCTCTACAGGTAAGGCAATTGTTCCCCCAAATCTCAAGGAGTGCATCCTCGGATCCTGCAAAACGACCTCTGATTTTAACGTCGATAAACCTTTCTCGAAGCCGGGGCGGTGTGAACCCGTATGCTGATATGTTAGCCTAACATTGAGAAAGGGAAGGCTGACTGCCACTGGGGGGATGTGGTGCAAGTGGAGATTACCTCTCGGGAGGAAGACATAACAACCCATAAAATCGGCTTCCTCAGTGTATACACCTACCCATTTACCATAGGCCCGGTAGGGCCGTCTTTGCCATCGATAGACCCCAACGTTCTCGATTTCTGCAAGCGATATCAAGTGGCGCTCAGCCAGATTCACCCATCATTTTGGCGTACTGTTTACATGATTAGGCATTCTGCAAATATGGTCGAGGGGATGCCTTTAAATCTTGACTACCTGATTAGAATGTAGAGTCCCCGACTCTATCGGGGTTATCCGATTAAACTTCAACGTCGGGCCTCAAAGGTTTTCTTTGCTTGAACCGATGAAGGCAAGGAAAGGGGGTGGATGAGCCACTTTGTTCGAGTTAGGACCTCGAATTTGATTCCATTCGAAAGGATGCCATTCCCGGAGGAATGGAATACGACCCGTAAGTTAATAATTTAATTTTCCTTCGTGCCAATTTTCCCTTGAACTAATTCCCTTTGATGATGTAGCTGTTGCGTGGTATCTCGATGCAATTAATGATCTCTCGAGCTGGGTTTTCCAACTTGATTCTACCTTCCCGTATGCCGAGCGCGTATGGAGCGACATGGCCAAGGGTCGATGGGAAGCTAAAAATCATGGTGGGGCTCTTCCCTTTGCAATACCTGAGTTCTTATTAAAAGAGACACCCCCTGGATATATTCCGACTTCTTATGTTCTGTGTTTATGCAGGCCTAAGGGAGGCCTCTTTGATGAGTGAAGCATTGCTTGGGGAAGCAGATATCCCAAAACCAAATGAAGAGAAAAAGAGAAAGAGGGAATCGTCGATCGAGCCTTTGGAACCAAATAGGGCTATAGTGCAAATGTCTAAGGCCGACTCCGCGGCCTTAGACGAGAAAAAATATTTCCCGATATCGCCCGAGGGAAGTGGAAGCGTAACTGCTTCTGCCTTTGCTGATCCATTGACCGTTGAGCCGAGGGCTTCTAAATCACAAGTCGATGATGCCATCCTACCTGGGGCCGAAAAGGTTTCCGAGGGTAGATCGGATGATATCCCCGATCCAATTGCCAGTCGAAATATTCTCCGGGCTGAAGGGCACTCGGTAGATGAGTCACGAGAGCCTAGCTGCGAGCCGAAGGCCTCGATTGATCTAGCCGGGGTTATTGATGTAGGTGACTCTCTGTCGGTTTCAACATTTTCACCGAGGGAGTTGCAGGATGCCCAAAATATAGAATCTTTCGATGCGAGCGCATCCCTCGGAGGGAAGGACGTAGTTGAGGGGCTCTCTAGTATGGCCAAGAAGAATCCCGAACTTAATGCCTCACTTATTTTCGACGAAGCTGAAAGGCTTTGCAAATAGGTAATTTCTTCGTCGATTGTTTCGAGCTTTGATTATCATTTCTTTGACTCTCCTTATTTCAGGCGAAAATGCTTTACAATAGGACCACAACCAAGTTTCAGTTTGAGTTGACTCATTACGAAGGGGAGTGTACGAGATTTTCATCGGAGGAGGATGAGCTCAAGGCTCTTCTTGCCCAAAATGAGGAAGAAATGCTGGACCTCCAAGCTCGTTTAGAAACGGTATTTCGGAAATGGAGAGATCCTGATGAGTAGGTAACATAGCCTTCGTGTGCTTCATTTTTGTTCTTGATATCAGTGCTTAACCCTTATCGGGCTGATCTTCGCATCTTAAGTAGAAGGATGCCCTGATGTGGGAAGGATTCAAAGCAGGGATACTGAGATCCTTGGATTTAAGCAGTGTGTGAATGAGATAACCTTTGAGAGAGACGTCCTCCAATGGAAGTTAACCTCGATTGAGCATTGCCTTCGGGATGCAAGGGCTGAAAGTAGAAAATATAAGGATCTCTATGCTAAATCGGTCACTGCACTATCATCAATTAAGGCTGATGCGCTCATAGCCTCGTATAAAGTCGATGCTGCCGCTGCAAACGCTCATGCCAGAAAATCAGCTGAGGAGGCCGAGCTTAAACTTGCCCGATTCCTGGAGCATGCCCGATTAAAGTCTCGGAGGCATGCTTTCGAGGATATTCATGCATAGGGCCTCAATTTTCCTGCTGAGATCGAGAGGGTGAAGACCCTAGAGAAGGAATCGGAGGCACTGCTTGCTTCCGAAGATGACTCGAGTAGTGGCTCAGAAGATGATGAAGATGAAGGTGAAGTCCCCGAGGGGAAAGAGGCCGTTGAAGACTTGGGGGCCGAGGGCCGAGCTGCTGAAAGCATAACCTCCGAGGGAGCTGTTGAAGGCACACCCCAACTGTAGATTAGGTTTCATTTATTCTTTTTCCTTGTTCAAGGGCTCCGAATTTGAGCTTTTTAAATATGCTTTCCGAACCTCTATCATATATAAAATATATTTTATTATTCCTTGTTTCTTTTCTGGTTTCTTAGAATAGGCTCTGATGCCTGTCGATGATTGGTCTGATACATAGTACTTAGAAATGAAACCCTTGGGGTTATAAATTGGTCCTGAGGATTTTTAGACTGGCCCGTAGGCTCCTATGCGTTGGGTCAGTACGACCTTTGATATGACTTGGCCCGTAGGCTCCTATGCGTTGGCCCGTAGTCTTCGAGTTGGGTTTCGAATCGAGCTCATCGACCCTTATGTTATTTAAATCAGCCATCAGGCTCTTTAGGCTGGCGCTTAGGCTCTTACGTATTTGGTCCATACGACCTTTGATATGGTTGGCGACTTGGGCTCTTACGCATTAGGTTAGTACGAACTTCGATATGGATGGCGACTTGGTCTCTTACGCATTGGCCCTTAGGCGCTTTTCTAGTTAACTGTTTAGGGCTCAGTCTTCGAGTCGGGTTTCGACTCGAGCTCATCGACCCTTAGGTTATTTAAATCTTCCCTGAGGTTCTTTAGGCTGGAACTTAGGCTCTCGCATCGGGTTGGTACAACCTTCGATATGGCTGGCGACTTAGGCTCTTATGCATTGGGTCGGTACGACCTTTAATGTGGCTGGCGACTTGGACTCTTACACATTGGGTCGCTACGACCTTTAACCGGTTCTTTTCGAAGTACTTTTGAAGTAATTGGAGGCTTGTGATTTTATGGTGACGGTTAGACGTCTCCGAGTCGCGTTAGTTTGGCCGGAGCCTTATGACGATGGTCACTGTATTTGGCCGTAGCCTTTTAGTGCCCGAATGAGATAGCTTCGGTGTCTATATCGAGGGTATGCCTTTTTAGGAGTCTTACAAGTTCGAATATATAGCCTTGCCTTTGATATCGGGATTATGCCTTTTTAAGGTCTTAAAAATTTGTACGTGCCTTGCTTGAGGTCTTATAGATATGTTGATATTGCCTCATGAAGGGCTCGCGTTGTTGATATTGCCTCATGGAGGTCTTACATTGATGCCTCATGGAGGGCTTATAAGCTCGAGTTTACCTGCCCTAAGGTTTTACGGCCTCGAGTTTTTGATGACTCGGTGGGGTGGCTGTCAAGGACACTCCCCGAGTTACGGTTATTCCTTTTTTAAGGTCTTACAAATTCGATGTTGGTTTTCGAGGACAGTCCCCGAGTTGCGGTTATGCCTTTTTTAAGGTCTTACAAGTTCGACGTTGCCTCATTGAGGGATTTCAAGCTTGAGCACGCCTTGTTGAGGTCTTATGGATGCGATATTGCCTCATCGAGGGCTCGTGTTGTTGATATTGCCTTATGGAGGGATTACATTGATGCCTCATGGAGGGATTATGAGCTCGAAGTTACCTGCCCTGAGGTCTTACGGCCTCGAGTTTTTGGTGTCAGTCCCCGAGTGTTCGAGAAGTTTCTGGCCCTGGGGCCGTTTCTTGCAAAAATAGCAAACTTCTTTGAAGGGCGAAGTGTTTTGATGATAGAAGACTCTCTTTTGATTACTCGGTACAAGTATACATGTTTTCGTCGTTGAGGGTTCGATTATTCTACGTGGACACGGTTCATTCGACCGTTTGGTCCGATACATCATTCTCTTGTTGAGACCTTTTTTGTCATATTTCAGTTNGTGATTTTCGGGGGGGGGGGGTGCCCCTCAGTATTTGAGGTAGATTGAATAGAAGCCTCGAATACTTGTTGAGTTCCCCTCAGGTAGCATGCATGTGTTGCCTTATTAAAAACCTCACTGGTAAAACCGATTGGGATAAAATCCGACATGAGGGAAAAAGAGCGCAACGCATGTTTTTTAAGCCCAAGGTATTCATGTTGAAGGGTGTTGCGGTGTCTTCCATCGGACACCTGTAAAAAAGAAATTATTGTGAAGCACAAAATGAAAAGGAGGAAGTTATACCCTAGCAATAGTAGCGCCTGAGCATTGATATGTTCCAGTTGTTTGGAAGTTGCTCGACTTCCATGGTATCGAGTTTATAGGACCCTTTGCCAATTACTCTGAGGACGCGGTACAGTCCTTCCCAGCTCGGGCCCAGATTCCCTTCATTTGGGTTTCGAGTGCTTAGGGTGACTTTCCTTAGGACTAGGTCCCCGACTCCGAAATGTCGGAGGTTCGTTCTCCTGTTATAGTACCTTTCGATCCTTTGTTTTTGGGCGGTCATCCGGACCAGTGCGGCATCTCATTTTTCATCTAATAGTTTGCGGGCTGTAGTCATAGCTTCGTTGTTTGAGTCTTCAGTGGCATGTCGGAATCTGGCACTTGGCTCTCCGACCTCGACCAATATCAAAGCCTCGGACCCGTATACCAAAGAGAACGTCGTCTCTCCTGTGCTTGATTTAGAGGTCGTCTGATATGCCCATAGCACCTCGGGCAGCGTTTCTCTCAACTTTCCTTTTGCATTTTCTAACTTCTTTTTCATGTTTTGAATGATGGTCTTGTTTGTGTACTCGGCCTGACCATTTGCACATGGGTGGTAGGGTGTTGACAGGATCCTTTTGATTTTGTGATCTTCAAAAAAATCGTGTTACTTTGCCTCCGATGAACTGCTTCCCATTATCACATGTTATCTCATAGGGGATCCCAAATCGGAACATGATTTGATCCCAGATGAAGTCGATAAATTCTTTTTCTCTTATCTTCTCATAGGCCTATGCTTCCACCCATTTCGAGATGTAGTCAGTAATAAATAGAATAAATCTAGCTTTACCTGGCGCCATTGGTAGGGCGCCGACGATGTCCATTCCCCATTTCATGAACGGCTATGGGGACAAGACTGAATGTAGCTATTCACCGGGTTGGTGGATCATTAGTGCAAATCTTTGACACGTGTCGCATTTTCGGACGAACTCTTTGGTGTTCCTTTCCATGCTGTCCCAATAGTAACCTGCTCTGATCACCTTTAGAATTAAGAAGTCGACACCGAAGTGGTTTCCGCAGGTGCCCTCGTGGATTTCTTGGAGTACATAGTCAGTGTCTCTCAGCCCCAAGCATACTGCTAGGGGCCCATCAAAGTTTCTTCTGTACAGAGTTCTATTCTTGTCGAGAGAAAATCGAGCTTGTAACGACCGACCGGTCGTTCCGTGAGATTAGCCCCATTTTCCATGTTTCAGCTTTTTCATGTGTTAATTAACTTAATTATGATGTGTTGGGCCGGTTGTTTCGGGTTCAGAGTGGTCGCAGTGAGAAATGAGATACCTAGTCTCTTAAGTTGACCTTATAGTTAGAAAAGTCAACCAGTAGTTGACTATTGGGTAAACGACCTCGGAACGTGGATTTTATAGCTCGGATAGCTTCGTTAGGTGATTTGAGACTTAGGAGTGCGTTTGGAATGTAGTTTTGAGGTCCCGTGTAGAATTAGGCTTGAATTGACGAAAGTTAGTTTTTGGCGATTTTCGGCCGGTAATGGGAAATAGGCTATCGGGTCAGAATGGAATTCCGGAAGTTGGAGCAGGTTCGTAATGTCATTTTGGATATATGTGAAAATGTTTAGGTCAATCAGATGTGTTTTGGATGGTTTCAACATCTTTGGCGAAATTTGGGAGTTTCTAAGTTCATAGGCTTGAATCCGAGGTGAATTTAGTGTTTTGATGTTGTTTTGGGTGTTCCAAGGGTGCGACTAATTATGGGTGACCATTTATAACTTGTTGGTATTTTGGTTGGGGTCCCGAGTGGCTAGGGATGATTTCGGATAGCCATCAGAGGATTTCGAGTTGGAAATTTTTTTTACAGCTGAAGCTGCTGGTGCAATGTTTCTGGTGTGGCCGCAGGTGAGGACAAGGGGCGCATGTGCGGATTCTTGGTAGGCTGGAAGAGATCCGCAGGTGAGGATAGTTAGCCGCAGGTGCGGGTTTTTGTCCCTTAAGTAAAACGTGCAGGTGTGCACCTGGGACCGCAAGTGCGGGTCCGCAGGTGCGAGAAAAGGACTGCAGGTGTGGTCATCGTTGGGCAAAACCTATAAAAAGAACCCTTAGCGAATTTTGGTCATTCTTTCACCATTCTTATTTGGGTTTGAAGATTTTGAAGGGTTTTTGAAGAGGGAAATCAATAGTTCTTCATTGGAGTAAGGATTTTGGACTTGAAACTCATTTATATGTGATTAAAGGTCTGATTAGTGGTGACAATTGGGGAAAAACAGTGCTAAAAATAGGTAATTAGGGCTTGTGATTTAGAGACCTTAAAATGAGAATTTGAGGGGTTATTTGGACTCTGATTTCAGTGTTCTTGGTATGTATAGACTCGTAGGAGGATGAGGATTCTTGTGGTATAAATTTCATCAAGTTCCGAGACGTGGGCCCGGGGGTCGGGTTTGACCAATTTCGGGATTTTTGAGTAATTTTGATAAATTTCGATTAGGGTTCGTTCGTTGGCATATTATAATGGTATAAATCTATTTTTGGTAGATTTGGAGCACTTGGAGGCCGAATCAAGAGACAAAGGCATTGCGGAGTAGTATTTTAGCCAGTTTTGAGGTAAGTAACATTTCCAAACTTGGTTCTGAGGATTCGAAACCCCAAACTACTTGTTATGTGATTAGAATTGGTGACGCACATGCCAAGTGACGGCCGTGCGGGCGTGCACCGTGAGACTTGTGACCTGGTCATCCCATGGCACCGCTTAGTGATTATTCCCTGATGATATCTATGCTTCTATTAATGTGAATAATGCGAACATGATAGAAATCAAGATAACTTATATATATTAAGGCTTCACGGTGATACTGTTGAGACCCGAGCGGTCGTTTACATGCAAACATGCTAGAAATCATGTTAAGTATAAATGCTAGGCTTCACACCGAAAATGCTGAGACCCGAGTGGTTGTATATTACTGTCTCATTTTGTGATTAATTGATTTCATATACTCAGTCTTGTTATAGCATATTACTTCATACCTCAGTCTCAGTATTGTTTATTATATGCATGCTTATCATTGTTTCGGGCTGATGGATGCATCTGTGATCCATGTGCGTGAGACGGAAGAGTAATTACTAAGTGAGGCCGAGAGCCTATTATTGAGACAATATGAGATCGGACTGCACACCGGAGCGATACTAAATCATGCCTTCGTTGGCTTGATATGGTGCTTGGGCCACTAGGGCCCCTTCAGAGTCTTTACACCCCCAGTGAGCGCATTGATGATGAGGGATGGATCTTCCCTGGACATGGATCTTGTCCGAATATGATGTTATGTGAGGGATGGATCTTCCCTGGACATGGATCTTGTTCGAAGCTGATGTTATGTGAGGGATGGATCTTCCATGGACATGGATATTGTCCGAGTGTTGTATTCCGGAGATGGATCTTCTCCGTGGGGCTGGACTGGCCTTTTCCTCAGTACGAAGTGACTACGGTCACCGGTGTTTATGCATATTCCGGGATGGAACTTCCCTGGGCCTGAGAGCCATATATAGTACTGGGTGGACTTCTGTGGGAGAGTTGTGAGTATTATGTGCATTTTCACACTGTGACATGTTGGCATGCAGCGCATATTCTGTTGTTATGTTTTTGATAATCTGTGAACATGCCTAAATTTTGTACGCTGATGATTTAATTATTGAGGTTTAGTCTGTCACTACCTCTCAGCCCATAGTTTGGGTTCGTTACTTCTGAGTTGGTGTACTCACGTTACCCCCTGCACCTCGTGTGCAGATCCAGGTACACCGGGACCCGGTAGTGGATACTGAGCAGCTGTCAGAGTTTCATTGGAGTCGTCGAGGTAGCAGCTGGAGATCGCGATCTTGTATTCTCTTTCTTATTCTACTTGTTGTTATTTATTTTGAGACTATGTTGTCCATTTCTCTTTTCCTTACTTTATGTTATAGTAGCTCATGGCTGAGTGACACCGGATCCAGGGTTGGATATTTTAAATTTTATTTCAAATATTGTTTCAAAACTTCATATTATTAGTATTATCAATAATTTCGTTTAAAATTGAATTTTACAAGAAATTGAATTTAGCTTAGATAAAATGGCGGCTTGCCTGGTTCTACGACATGTTCCATCACGACTCCGAAATCGGGTCGTGACAGAGCTTCTCTGGCCCGAAGGTCCCTTGATTCTTTTGGGTCCGTGGGTAGCTTCCCACTTCCCAAATAATCGATGTACTTATTTATCCAATCCCATGTCAGGCTGGTGGAGTTGATTTCGGCATGACCTTCTTTAATCACTGATTTTGATAGATGACAACAACCCTAGGAAGTATGTCATCCTCATCGGCGGATGATCCCAGGTTTGCGAGTGCATCAGCCTCGCTGTTTTGCTCTCGAGGTATGTGGACCAGAGTCCATTCTTTGAAGCGACGCAAAGTGACCTGAAGTTTGTCCAGGTATCGCTGCATCCTATCTTCCCGTACCTCGAAACTCCCATTTGCCTGATTTACTACCAGAAGGGAATCACACTTTGCTTCGATGACTTTCGCCCCTAGGTCTTTGGCCAATTCGAGACCTGCAATCATAGCCTCATACTCGGCTTCATTGTTAGTCAGTTTTGCAGTATTTATAGATTGTCTAATCATGCTACCCGTAGGTGGCTTCAGAACTATGCCGAGTGCCAATCCTTTCACATTCGAGGCACCGTCGGTGAATAAGGTCCATACCCCTGATGCCCGCCTTTATTAGAAGTTATTTTTCTACCTCGGGCACAAGGGCAGGCGTAAATTCGGCCACGAAATCTGTCAAAATTTGGGCCTTGATAGTCATTCAGGGCTGATACTCGATATCATATCCCCCTAGATCGATGGACCACTTGGCCAGTCGTCCTGACAATTTGGGTTAATGCAATATATTTCGAAGGGGATATGTCGTTAAAACACATATACGGTGACATTGAAAATAAGGCTTCAATTTTCGAGATGCACTTATTAATGTAAGAGCTAATTTTTCTAAGTGCAGATACCTGGTTTCAGCATCTCCCAGGATTCTACTCACATAGTAGAGGGGGAATTGCGTAACTTTCTCATCTCGAACCAGCATGCTACTTACCGCTACCTCAGACACTACTAAGTACAAATATAGCGTTTCGTCTTCCTTCGGGGTATGGAGCAAAGGCGAGCTCGAGAGATACCGCTTTAAATCCTCCAAGGCGTGTTATCACTCCGAGGTCCACTCGAAGTTGTTTTTATTTTTAAGTAAGGAGAAAAAGTGATGATCTCGAGATGAATCGGCCTAATGCCGCTATCCGCCCGGTTAACCGCTGTACGACCTTCACATTGTTTACCGTCGTGATTACTTCGACGGACTTGATTTTTTCAGGGTTGATCTCAATCCCCTTGTTTGATACCATGAAGCCTAAAAATTTGCCCGAACCTATGCTGAAGGTGCATTTCTCGGGGTTGAGCTTCATGTTGTAGCTTCTAAGGATGTCGAAAGTTTCCTGCAAATAAGTCAAATGGTCCTCTGTGCACAGGGACTTAACTAGCATGTCATCAATATAAACTTCCATGGATTTACCTATTTGATGTTCGAACATCTTATTAACTAGGTTCTGGTACGTGGCCCCTGCATTTTTAGCCCGAAGGGCATTACATTGTAGCAGTATGTGCCATACTTCATGATGAACGAAGTTTTTTCCCTATCCTCGGGGTTCATTTGAATTTGATTATACCCGGAGTAGGCGTCGAGAAAGGTGAGGATCCCGTGGCCAGCCGTGGCATCAATCAATCGATCGATGTTGGTCAACGGGAATGAATCTTTAGGTCATGCTTTATTTAAGTCCTTATAATCTACGCACATTCTTAACTTGTTCCCCTTTTTGGGAACCACTACTACATTGGCTAACCATTCGAAATATTTTACTTCCCTGATGGACCCTATTTTGAGGAGTTTTGTTACCTCATCTTTGACGAAATCATGCTTCACCTCGGACTGAGCCTCCTTTTTTGCTTCACCGATTTGAACCTGGGGTCGATGCTTAGCCGATGGGTGGCTATTTCCGGCGGGATCCCTGTCATGTCTAAGTGGGACCAAGCGAAGCAATCAACGTTGTTAATAAGAAATTGAATATGTTTTTTCCTGAGTTCGGGGGTTAATCCCGTTCCTAGGTATACCTTTCGATCTAGGAGGTGTTCCATCAAAACAGCTTGCTCCAGATCCTCGACCGTTGATTTGGTTGCGTCCGAATTTTCGGGGGCAACGAAGGTTCGGGGGGTGAGGAAGTATTCTTCATTATTCTCGAGGACCTGTTTATCTTCTGACCCCTCTGAGGTGGAGTATATGGGCGCCGGTTCCATGCCATGAACTGCGAACATTTCCTTTGCAGCGTGTTGCTCACCATACACCATTTTTATGCCATCTTTAGTTGGGAATTTCAACATCTGGTGGAGAGTCGATGGTACCTCCCTGATGCTGTGTATCCATGGCCTTCTGAGCAGCACGTTGTATCTCGGGTTACCCTCGATGACATGAAACTTGGTATCCCGGACCGTACCAGACACATTGACTAGGAGGGTGATTTCTCCCTTCGTCGCTTCTCTTGACATGTTAAACCCACTGAGGGCACGAGAATTGGGTATGATTTGGTCGAGTAGCTTGAGCTGCTCCACTACCCCAAATCTAATTATATTGGCCGAGCTACCTGGATCCACAAGCACACGCTTAATTCAAACTTTATTTAAGAGAATAGAAATTACCAGTGCATCATTATGTGGTTGGAACAAGGCTTCGATCTCTTCTTCTCTGAACACAATAGTTCCTTTAAGCACATAACTTTGAGTTCATCCTTTTGTGGTGATGGGCGTTTTGGCCCGTTTGAGCATGGGTTCTTGTGGGACATCGGTTTCTCTGATAATCACGTGAATGGCGTGCTGGGGGTTCTTCTGGTCCATTCTTCCTGTTCGATTCTCTTTCTTGGAAATGGCTCTTGGTTAGATTGTCAGGAAATTCTCGAAGATGCCTTTTGTCGACCGATCGGGCCGCTTCTTTTCGAGCGGGAGTTCTCCGTGCTTCGTGTCGGTCTTCTCTGCGTACACCTCCGTCCGTATGAGAGCTCACATCGACACGTTAAAGGTTGTGTGAGCCTTCATCGATGGGGATTTGCACTGGTTTCCCTTCAGGGTTTTGCGGCGATATACTGGCACTTTCAGTAGCTGCGTCATTCTCTCCGTGATCCTCAAGACCGTTTTTTCATGCGCGTTTACTGAGTCAGACATTTTCTAACCTGAAATTGAAGATTCTTGGACAAGAAAAGGTATAAAGAATAACTTGTGTTTTTAGAAAACTAGCACTAAAATAATCACTATTATTTTTAGCCCCACGGTGGGCGCCAAACTGTTTACCTTGAAAATGGTAATTATAATTATATTTTATTTTGTGGTTCTAAAAATACGTGATCTATTTTAATACCAGTTGTTTGGGTAGTAGATTCTAGGTGAGAAGTGAGAAAACAAAGTAAGAGCGAAGGGTAATGAGATTATGCAAACCGAGCAGCGGAGAGACGGGGTCTCGAGCTTGGTCGGAATGGACCTCAAGGTCGAGCTTAAGACCTTGACAAGGGGCTATCGAGAATGATATACGAGTATTGAAGGCCTCGAAGATGGCCTATTTGTGATTAATAACGAGTAATAAATGAAGAACAACTAATGAACACAATAAATGAAAGACAATAAATCAGTGAAGCAATTGTAGAGAATGCTTGAGTTAGAGAGTAGAGAATTTTCTTGTTCTTATATTGAATATCACGTCCCTTACAAAGTGACAAGGGTTCCCTTCATATATGAGGGGGAATCCCAACATAGTACATGTATAATTATTACAAAAGAGAGATGACTGGTATAGCCATTTAATGCCACGGTACGGGCTTGTACTATTTTGCGTACTTTGTCAGCTTTAATCACGTGCCTTTTGGGAGTTTCCCGCCTTTCTATGATGGTCTTCGATCTACATTGCTTCGGGGTCTAGAACCCTCGATATTCCCCCTCGATGCCAAAACTCGAACCTTCGAGCCTTTTGAGCGCCGTAATGATCGTAAAATCGGGTTCTTCAATTTTAGCCGTATACAAAGTTTGAACTAAAATAAGCAACATTGATTCTATTTTTCAGTTAATGTAAACATAGATGCTACATTTCACGTTTGCATATCCTTTGATGACCCATTTTTTCCTCGATTGTTCTTCACAAAGTAGTACTCGACTCATCTTTTTCTCTGCGTCCATAATTAGTATTGGATGTCTTCTAACCTTTTTCCTTCGTGCATGAGGTCCCTTCTAGCATCAGTTAAGCTTTCTTTTGCCCATATATATCCTCTTGAAGTTCGTTTTTTGAAAATAAACAAGATTCAAAATATAAAAACACATTAATTAGCCTTCGACGTGTTTCTTAAGGCTGTAAGCAAAGGAAATAACACAAGTGGTGGGTTGCTTCTTAATCAAATTTTCGATGCTCACTTCAGTATCAGAATTGTTCAATTGAGATACGGTGACCCAAAACTCAATATGTCGTGATATCGTCTATTATGATACTAGGCAAGCCGACAACTCACACATACCAATATTTTAAATTCAAAAATACACTGAAATAGGTTTAACTAAGTAAAAATCTCATAAAAACTGAATGAAAACGCCACAATTCAATACAGAATTTCCCAAAACCTGGGTAGCACTAAGTACATGAGCATCTATACAATTACGTAGTCCGATAAATCTCTAAGAAAGTAGAACATATTAAGTAAAAACTCAAAGATAGGGGAGGGAGTCATGTTCTTTGAATGCCAAGGCGGCTCAAAAATCTCCGAATGGCTGAACTCCAAGATCAACAACCACCGAGCCCGGAAATACATGGATCTGTACACGAAGTGTAGGGTGTAGCGTGTGTACAACCAACTCAATAAGTAACAAGTCTAACCTTTGGACTCAAAGCAGTGACAAGTCGGAACAATACGGTACACATAAATAATTAAACGGTACGAAAATTTACAGAACACATGACAATAATATCTGAGAGAAACTCAAAATCTACAGGTACCAGTACAGGAATGTAGACATGCTTCCAAGTTTAACGGTTAAATTCAATACAAATAAAATATGTCAAGTCTGAATGGTATGAGGAATGTGACATCTCTATATCTACATGACAATATGCATATCGTATGTGATGCAACTCAATGGAAGCCTCTCTTACTCACACTCTCAGAGTATTCAACCTGACTGTCTCAATTCTCACTCATCACACCCAATCACTCAGCACTGTACAGTACCCGTTGCGGCTTGCAGCTCGATCCTATCATGAATCAATAACAACCACATTTACTGTGGGTGTGAAGACTCCGGAGGGTTCAGATCCAGCCCAAGCACTAATAAATCATGCTGCAGCGTGCAGCCCGATCCCATCGGGAATCAATAATACCTGTTGCGGCGTGCAACCCAATTCCATCATGAGTCAATAGTACCCGCTACAGCGTGCAGTACAATCCCATTAATATCACTCACAATTAAGCCCTCGGCCTCACTCAGCCATCAATCTCTCTAGTCTCTCGGGCTCACAACACTCATGCTAAGCAACCCAAAATCAATGATATATGATGTGAGAATGTATGATAATAGAGACTGAGATATGATATACAATGATGAATGTGACTGAGTACATAACTACAATTAAGCAAATAACTCAACAACAAAGAACGACCACTGTGGGTCCCAATAGCATCGGCACATAGCCTAAACATGATTTCTAACATAAATCACAACTCTAATGCTCTAATACATAGAGTACGGTAATGATATTCAGATAATATGACTACACAGTCACACGAAATCGACTAAGTCATCATTACTACGGTGCATGCCCATGCGCCAGTCACCGGCATGTGCATCACCTCAACACTGATCAAGATCTAAAATGAAGTTCAGGGATTCATACTCTCAGAACCAAGTTTAGAAGTGTTACTTACCTAAAACCGTGTAAATCTCTACTCCAATAAGCCCTTGCATCGCGAATCAGCCTTCGAACGCCTCGATTCTACCCACAAACGGTTCGATACAATCAACTCAAGATATTGGAATCAATTCCATATGAAAATTCTAAGTTCTTAATCAAAAGTCAACTCAAAAGTCAACCCTTAGGCCCACGTCTCGGAATCTGACAAATGTTACAAAACCCGAACACTCATTCAACCACGAGTCCAACCATGGCAAATTTACAAAATTCCGACACCAAATCGTCACTCAAATCCCCAAATTTTATTTTCTAATCCTTAGCCTAAAACGCCTAAAATTTCACCTCAAAGACACATAAACTAGGTGAGAAATTCAATGGGTAATCAATATTATTGCATAAAAATGATTAAGAGTGACTTACCTCAAGAAACCCCTCTAAATCCCTCTCAAAAATCGCCTTAATCCAAGTTTTCAAAGTCCAAAAATGATAAAACCTCGGAACCTTACGTTTATATTCTGCCAAGTGGTTTACACACCTGTGACCAACTTACCCGCATCTGCGATGTCACAGAAGTGACAAATCCTCCGCTTTTGTGATTCTCCTGGCGACCTCCTGCGCTCGCACTTTGGGACAAAGTTTCGCATCTGCCGAGCCGCACCATCGACCCCCCTCTCCGCTTCTATGGAGTTTGCAGTCACACGCCTACTTCGCACATGCGTGCCCTTCTTTGCATCTGCGCTTTTGTAGGTAGGGAACTACCGTCGCACCTGCGCAACTCCCCTAGCTCACCCAAATATGCTTCTGCGATGCCATCCAAGAACCTGCGGTCTCACACCTACAACCATGACCTTCGCAAGAGTGATCACACTAGTCCAGTGTACCCAGCCATGCCTTAAGTTTCAAATTTGATCTGTTAACCATCCGAAATAAACCCGAGGCACCCGGGACCTCAACCAAATATGCCAAGAAGTCCAAAAACACGATATAAATTTATTTGAGGCCTCAAATTGCACAAAACAACATTAAAAACACGAATCACACCCCAATTCATGCCTAACGAAAACTAGAAAATTCCAACTTCTACAATCGATGCCGAAACCTATCAAATCAACTTCGATTGACCTCAAATTTTTCACACAAGTCATAAATGACACAACGGACCTATTCCAGCTTCTGCAACAAAAATCTGAGCCCGGTAACCACAAAGTCAACTCTCGATCAAACCTCTCAACTCTCCAAACTTCCAATTTTCCAACTTTCATCATTTCAAGCCAAAATCACCTACGGACCTCCAAATCACTATTCAGACACACTCTGAAGTCTAAAATCACCCTACGGAGCTATCAGAACCATCAAAACTCTATTCTGGAGTCGTTTACCCATAAGTAAACTTCTGCTTAACCTTTTCAACTTAAGCTTCAAACCTTGGGACTAAGTATTCCAACTCATTCCAAATCATCACCAGAACCAAACCAATTAGCCTCGGCAAGTCACATATTAGAAATTGAGCAAAGTATAAGCAGCAAATGGGGGAACGAGTATACAACACTCAAAACGACCTGCGAGGTCGTTACAGATACTTTCTCACAACCCTCTATGTCCGAAATTAAAAAGGCTTAGTTTTTTGAAGAATAAAAATAATAATTCAAGACATAAGAGTTGTTATAACAATAATGTTTATGCATCTGAGGGAAACATAATCTCTCTCTTTTTCAATAAATTTGTAATTACTTTCCTCAACTTTATTTTTTTTGTTTTTAAAATCTTTTAAATCACCATTGATGGAAAAATCAGCAACAAAATCCAAATCTTCGAAATCATTATTGATAGCAAAATCACAGCAAAATCCAAATTAGCTTCCAAAAATACTAACAAAAATCTGTTGTGATTAAGGACTTGCTGCCTCAAGGGCTGACATTCAGTTTGTAATCCCCAACTGCTCAACGACCTATGGTCTTTAGATTCACACGATTCTCCTTTCCACAAAGGCATCTAGGGTGAATGCAGTTATATGGGGTATCGCACAAGACAAATACTGGCCCTGGGTCATTTATGTTTCTTAGTCACAACTGACATGATTAGTTGGAGAACCATAAATTATGGGAGCTAAAACAGTGTCGGTCCCGCCAATAAGGTGGTGCGAATAGTGAAAGAAGAGAAGACAATTGTAGGATGAGTTAAGGAACTTCTGAAACTATAACAGGCATGAGCACTTTCCCTCCGGCACTAGTGCTAGCCCTAGTGGGAGAAGTGGCCACAGTAGGAGAACTACTATGGGGGAAGATGCCCAAAAGAACGACGGGGACTACAACTATACATGTTCGGTGGAGGCTACCGGAAGAGAAGCAATCTGCCTGACCCCAGTAGAAGTATACACCAAGTCACAGGTCACTTGATCACAGGGAGAAACAAGATGATGGGAAGAAGAAACGAGATCAGTCCTAAACTTGGTCTCCCAGGGCTCAGCAAGAAGGCTAGCCCCAACAAGAAAAATGGTCGCATCAGGAGATATGTAGTTTGATGGCTAACCATCAGTGATAATAGATCCCTAGAAAACGACAAGGATTGCAACTGAACCTAATCACGAGGAAAAGTATGATAATGGAAGAAAATACAGAGTCGGTCGCCCACTTGATTTGAGGCAGCTCAACATGAAGGTGATAATCATCAGCGATTGCCTGACAACTAGCAGCATTGGATGACAGAAAAGAGGAGGTATGGCCGACAAAAACTTGAACATTCTAATCACGTAGGAAATATGATGATAGGGAAAAGAGGCAGGTTCAGTTGTCAACTTGTTCCACTGATGCTCAACACGAAGGGCCTGATTAGAGGACGTCTAGCTGACAGGAACTTGAACATTTTGATCGTAGGGGAAGTAGGATGATAGGAAAATAGATAGAGTTGGTCGCTAGCTTGGTCTACGCTGATAAACATGAAGGGCATGACAAGAGGAGGTTTTTTTGGTAATAACTGTGAATATATTACCATAAACCATCCAAATAGATACACCTAAAGGAGCACTCGAAATTTACAACCACCTTCTAGGAAGGGTGTTGAGTAATTCCAAGCCCCCAGAGAAAGAAACTAGTTACAAAACTTCTGAATCAAAAAACTACCTCTATGTACTCTAGAGCATTTCCCAAGTTTTAATCTTTCCTTTACTTCCTGTTTAATCTGTGTAACCAGTGTTTCTCTATTTATATTTTCATTCTTGAACATCTTATAATTCCTTACTATCCATGTATGGTAGATCATGGCACCCCAAATAGGCGTTGTTATCTCCTTCTTTAGTTTACTTCAATGTCTTCGTTTCATCCATCTCAGACTTTGCCCACTCCCATACTCTGCATGTGTATGCCCGACCATTGTTCTACTATCAGTCTCAATTCCTTTACCCATTTGTATTCAGAAAACAGATGTGAGGAAGTTTCCTCTTTGCCTTATCACAGAGACAACATAAGTTGTTATCAATAGTTTTCTGCAGTCTAGCCAGCCTCTCCTTAGTCATTAATATGTCCTGGTTAGCCAACCATGCTATTATCCTGTGTTTAGGCAGCATTGTTGAGTTCCATATTAGATTAGCAGCCTCAAGTTTCTGCATATCCCCCTTCATAGCATTGTAGCTTCTAGTGACAGAGTAATTACCACTAGGTAATAAGCAGTACCTACCATTATTATACCAATCTCTCATTTCTGCCTTGACTGAGTTCAGTTTCCTCCAATACCAGCTACAATCAGTTGGTGGCTTATGATCTCATATGTTCTGGTCCCTCTCATATAAAGTCCATGCACCCATCTTAATCATAATGTATCCTCCTTTTTTGCCAACTGCCATATTAGCTTCCCAACAGAAGCCACATTCCACTTGTCGCGCCCCTTTTTCTCACGAAATCGGGTTTCGACATGTGATAACTCTTTTAAGGAGGTGTTAAAAGAGAGAGTCGCCACCTAACACGTTTAAGGTGCGGTACGGCACCTATTTGCAGATAACTCTGGTTCAACTAGTCAACATCACCAAAGATCGGGTAAGGGCTCAAATTACCTCAAAGAGAATGTGTTAGGCACTCTTCGAGGTCCACAATTATGGGTCCAGACCGATCTAGAATTATATGAATTAGTCAGGTAAACAGAGTGAAAACAAGAAGTTTGGGCAGTTATGATCAGAAGTCCTTGAATAAACACAAATAATTTATTTAAAGACAAGATGGAGGGGGGTGGGGGGTGGGGGGTGGGGGGAGGTCCTAAGTTTTTTAGCCTAAAGGATCACCCCATGCAACATAAATAATACTTAGTAACTCCCTCGAGATGGGGTGTTACTCGTATTATTCAGCGGGCACATACTATCATCTCATGCCACCCGATTACTATCTCTAAGTTTTTATCTAAAATGCACTAGTTGATTCTAAATTGTGCCTTATGCGTGCACTATTCATCCCATGCCTATGGCCCAGGAGGTGTTTGGACCTCTATTTTGGGTGATTCTAGACTTAACTTAGGCTGCTCAAAATGATGAATCTAAGTGATATTCAAAAACATGTAGGACTACACATAAGGGAAATAAATGGCTCAAGTTGGCCTCCACATATAAGCAACAAATGCACGCAAACAGGTTTTTACCTATTAGGCAGGTGACAAATTCCAGAATTAATAGAGAATAGAGTCTTTAAATCCTATAGTCATGACTTTTAGGTGATTCTGAATTTTAAATGTACATGCATTGTTGCTTGCTTAGAACAACGAATTTGCAGATTGCGAGTATTACAAACCCTATAGGCATGCTTTCTAATTGTTTGAGAAATAAGGTAGTGAAACAGTTGATAGTTCAAAATTACCAGCCTTTGATTTTATCAATATACTTCTAGGCGAGCTACATGATCCTATAGGCAGGATTTCTAGGAATTAGCAATTGAAACTGGTTTTCATCCTTTCATCCCTATATGCATACTTTCTAGACGAGCAATTTAATGAGAATAACAGTAATAGTAGTTAATTCGATTATAGTCCTATAGGAATGATACCTACGTGAGTATTGTGAAGAGCAGGTAGTTATTACTCAGTGTAATCCTATAGGCATGGTATCTGTTGGTCCCAAACGCCCACGCAAGTATACGTGATCGTAGCAAGTAATATAATGTTAAATCGAATGTCGAACCCACAGGGACTTGCGTAAACTACTTGCTGAATCACTCTAATCATTATTAAATCAAGCCAAAATAAAATCCAGGAATGAAACTAATTTATACTACGAATTTATGGAATAACTAATTATCAAGTACGAAAGTATTATTTTGTATTCAGTAGAGGCAAATATTCCAGGGTTGTGATCAATTCACCACTCGTATTGCATTCTAATTAACTCTCCCCTTCATATAATTCACCCATGGTTGCTAATTAATCGATAAACGCTCTCATAANCCAAATTGCTGGCCAGACAATTAAGCAATTAAACACAGAATTGAAGAAACAACCATATATTGAGTGAACTATAATCAAGGTTAAATTAATGTCGAATAACAATATTCATGGCTAAACCACAACCCCAGGACAATGGGTGTTTATCCACTCATGCTATAATCAAACAATTGCATAAGTGTTGCATAAATTGAAAATACTAGAATAAGATGAAAAAAATTGAGAAATCCTTCGCTTCCTAATGATCCTGTGTGTATCTTCTCTCCAAAATGGCATACCTCCCTCAAAGTTGTATTTTTGGGTCTATTTATATGTCTTTTTTTTTTGGGACAAACCCTAAATGTGTAGGACACTTCTAGTCAAATCGGGAAACACTTAAAACCTTCAAAACTCGGACTGGGACGGATCAGGGACCAGGCGTTACAGGCCAAACGCCTGGCCAGGCCTGGCGTTATGGGCCAAACGCCCCCCAAACGCCTGGTCTCACAAGGCTTTATAGCCCAAACGCCCGGCTAAAGCCTGGTATGACCAGGCTTTACAACTCAAACTCCTGGCTATAGCCATGTTCACTCCTTTTTGACTCTTGAGCGTATTTTTGACGTTTATGCATCCGTTTAGCTCGGCTTCCATCTCCAATTCACCTACACATACGACGTGTATTTTTATTATCAACGCACATAAAATGTAAGGCACATAATGCTTTAAACCATGAATTATAGCCACACATCAACACCCCACACTTACACTCTTGCTCGTCCTCGAGCAATGAGATAATCTACTACCCTTCAACACGTACCCAGTTCATTATCAAGGAGTATTTTACTATTCAATCACACACCATACCCCTTAACTATGATCGATACCGGCAATCAAGTATGAACATACAAAATTTCACATTCTTCCCCTTCTTTAAACATGCCCAAGTATAACAATTTAATAAATCATACCAACAACC